>JAWRVZ010000005.1:4390000-4442500 GCA_037043235.1 Rhodeus uyekii
CACTGATACTACATACTTGCACATTAGCTTTGAGTTGCTGGATATACATTTTGTTTTCCAGGTTAATTATTCAAATTTAATTTGAATGATCCTTTATCAATCCTTTTCATCAGAGATGTGTGATTTTTCATTAGCTTGAACATTAATATTTTGTTTATTAAAGTTTTTGTTTTATGTGTGTGTGTGTGTGTGTGTGTGTGTGTGTGCGTGCATATACACACAAACACACACATATTGTGCCTTTAAGATTTTTTGTATCTGGTCTTTTCTGCCCACCAAGTCTATTTATTTGATCAAAAATACAGTAAAAAGAATAAATGGTGAAATATATCATTGCTACTTTACAACAAATAACTCAGAAGCCTCATTTTAAGGACGAATATTCTTTTAAATAAATCATTAATTTTTTTAGTAATGCTGCATTTAATCGACAGTAAAGGCATTTATAATGATCTAAATAAATAAAAAACTATCAAATAAATCCTGTTCTTTAAAACTTTCTATTTATCAAAGAATCCTGAAAATCAATAGTTTCCAAAAATCAATATTGATGATAATTAAAACTTGAGCAGCAACTCATCATATTATAATGATTTCTGAAGGATCATGTGACACTGAAGACTGGAGTAATGATGCTGAAAATGTTAGATTTGCTATCACAGGAATACATTACATTTTAAAATAAATTGGTATAGAAAACAGTTGTAATAACACATTTTACTATATTTGTGACCAAATAAACACAGCTTTGGTGAGCAGAAGAGACTTTTAGAAGTCTTTTTTTTTTTTTTTTAAATCTTACCGGTCCCAAACATTTGAATAGTAGTGTACATTTCATGCAAAGTTAACGTATGTCAACTACTATGTTTTTCTAACACACAGTGTCTAATAGTTCTCACAACTATTTATTTCTCTAAAAGTTTCACCATATTTGTAGTGTGCAATGTGAAATCCCAGATTATCTAATGTCAGTATTGAATTGAATCAGTCAGTGCCAATATGTAACACGGCTCTATTAGCTTTACGTAAGCATTACAATTTGCTTCAGAGATGCACAGAATCAGAGCACAAAACAAATGTGAACGTGTCAGGTGGGATCACTACATCTCTCTCTCTCACACTCACACACACATAGAGGTCAGGGTGGTCTCTGTCTGTTACGGTGTTTGCAGCAGCGGGAGGCATTGCAAGGTGAAGACACATCGGCTGTCATTGTGCTGAGCGAGAAAGAAAGAGAGAGAGAGAGAGAGACAGTGGGGAAAGGAGGGAGGTAGACGGGGAGGAGAGAGTGAGAGAGGGAAAAGCTGCGTTCTCTGGCTCACCAGAATCGCTCGTTCACACTCGCTGTTGACGGATGAGCCGTCGGTCGAGGCTGAGAGCTCGGCAGCTTGTGTCAAGCTGAGGGGAGAGCGGAACATGAACATAATGAGAACCTTCCCTCGCTTGCTTTCAGATACCGGGCAGAAGAAGACACCAGAGAAGAAGGATGGAAGGCGGATGTCATTCCAGAGACCGAAGGGCACCATAGAGTATTCCGTAAGTGAGGACATCAACCTCTTTCCTCGTTATTTCTGTGCATGTGCTTTGTGTTTTGCAGGATCTTGTCCCAGCGCGGTTCACTCTTGAGAATTTTTCCACATGTACCTGTGAGAGTTTGCTCGAGGACTGTGTGCACGTCCACAGGGATGATTTGAGACCAAGTGTGATTTCATCCGAGCTTCTTATGGAGCGTGTGAATGTTTACATCAGCCTGTTTATTTTCACCGGTCTGCATGCAAATGTCCTCTACGCTTATCAGCATGCATTCCAGCAGAGTATTGGTGAATGACCTTCCTTTCTGCGTTTGCATTTGTATCGATTTGGCATGTGTGTGCGTGCTGAGTTTGAGAGAGACTGTGAGCTTCGATTGTCTATCTTAACAGCTTGTTGTGTTCTTGAAATGACCCTCAAATTCCAGCTGCGGGCAGAGCGCTTCTCGTCTCTTTCCCTAGTAACAGAGGAGCGTGTGGGTTGAGCTGAGCTCTGGAGTTCTGCCTGGAAGTGGAGAAACTGCTGGCAGCTAGACCTGTCATTTCACCAGAAGATCGGAATCATACCCCTTTTCCACCAGAAATGGTGCTGGTGCTCGGCCGGGGAATCTGATAACGTCTATCGGAAATGGCCTACATTTCCACTGACTTGGATGAATACAAGTTTTGAAAACATATTTTAACATCTCAAGTGAGAACGTGTAAAGTCAACTTGTTTCAGTGATCGATACATTTAAAGATTGCTGTGCAAACTGTCTAAAGCTAGTACGCTGCCGTTTTAAACACTGTTGCTAATAATATTAAAACTAAATGTATAAGAAAAGCCGAATAGATAAGAAAGCAATACAAGTCAGTCAACTAGTTTGTAATTGGATGATCGGTACAATGGCGAATTAGTGTATTATTATATTTGATGATATTTAAATATACACTATTATTCAAAAAGGGTTGGTATTTATTTTTATCCGGGTGGATTTTAAGCATCATTTCTCCAGTCTTCAGTCACATGACCCTTCAAAAATCATTCTAATATTCTGATTCGCTCCTCAAGAAACATTTATTATTAATATAGAAACGCATTATTAATGTTAAAAAGAGTAGTCAACCATTGTAACCCATCTCTAATCATTCAATTAATGCGGCAAATGTTGTTTAAACAAATATTTACAACAAGTAATAATTCTGAGCTGTTCATTCACATATATGAATTTAAATATTATGAATTAGTGGTCGGGCACCGGCACCCTTGGAGTGGAAAATGGGCGTTTAACAGCCGTCAGACTGCTGTGGAATCAGATGCTGGTGTAGTTGATGTGCTCTGCTCGTCAGACGGCTCTCTTTCCAGACGGTTCGTTCCTCCCCTCGGATCTGGGCAGGTGTCTGACAGCCGTCTCTCCCCAACACACACACTGAAGATCTGTCTCTGTCGACCGAATGTGATTGACAGGGCCTTTGTTTTCCTCCGCAGAGCGTGAAAAGTGTGCAAGACAACTGCGGAGCATTTGTCACAGAGCATAACCAGTGTGTCATGAGGATGCTCGTGGTTGTTAACATGCACGCACTTTAAAATTCAGTGGAGTCTAAGGGTGTTTTGCACCCGATTGATTTAAAAAATAATTCATTTTTGGGTGAACTATCCCTGGAAGATTTTCAGAGAAACTGTCTCCATAATCGTGAATGTCGGCATTGCTGTTTTTTTTCTTTCATGAAGCTGTCTTGAACTCAAGAGGGTTTAAAGGAGAGCTAAACTATTGTAGCTCATCTGCTCAGTCACTAATAACACTCTGCAGGTCAGTGGGCCCTGACTATTGGCTGGTCTGTGGCCAATTAAAAAAAGGGGAACAGAAAAGGGCGAGAGAGATTGAAATCTCATTGGGGAGAAACACTGAGGATTCAGCATCTGACTGTCGATTCCTACAATAGTCTGATTCGGCTAGAGTAGTTGTAGCTGAAGTCGTGTAGCTAGTGATTAAAGCGTATAGTCTCATTATGCATGACGCATGCCGTGCACAAAATCAATAGACTTTCTGTGCGTATTTATAATTGCATTGATTTGTATTCATTGCATTTCTGACTATACATGAAGTGCATTTGGAATTTGATCACAGGTCTGACCTGTTTTAACCCTTTCACACGTACGATCACACCGGTGTGATGAGTCTTGGCTGGGCCCTGGAGGGTACGATCACACCGGTGTGATTAGAACGTTCGTGCTTTACGTCATCAACTGCTAAATTCAAACGTGTTTTTCGCGTGTCAGAGCTTGTCATTTATCACAACTACTCAGTGTTTTATTTTCGGTTTTAGACATTTAAATACTCATAAGTGCTCGCAAAACAAAACATGAAAAATACACACTGACGTCCATAAAAGCAGAAATAGCAATCGTTCAATTATAAATTGACCAGATAAATCAGATACACATTGCATAGGTAACTATAAAGTTCACTGTATTCTTCTCTCACTTCACCGGTCACTTACTGTCATGTTTTTCGGGAGAAGCGACTGAATTTGCGTTATAAATCAGACCGATCATATTCTACGAACTGCGGCGCAAACAAACAAGGCGGCGCCCTTCGCGCATCATAGATCAGCTAACATGATCATTATAAAAGTTTTTAAACAACAAAACACATTCACTTCCAAATATTTGAGAATCGAAATATCAGGTAGTTGATAACATAGTCAACAAGTGTGTGAATATTTTGAATAAATAAGACATACAATAAATAAATGCGACGCACATGTCATACAACGCTTTTTAGGCTGCGGTGTGTCTACGCATGACACGTCGCCATGGAAACAATAAGGTAAACATTCTAAAATAACGGTCGCCTAAAAAAACTCACGCTGGGGGTCAGAGAGAATATTTACAACTTACGTGCGAAAGGGTTAAATACTTTTAGGGTGAATGTGAAGAGCTTCATTCTGTGAGCATGTGTGACTTGGCTCACCAGTTGCCCCTTGACCTCCTGCTGACTTCCAAAACAGGCTGTTGGAATGTTAAAGACCGCTCTAGCTGGTACAAAAGTACTGTGGCGGTACATGGGTTTCAGATGGTACTTTGATATTTACCATAGTACTGATTGATGATCATATCACGTATCATGGTTTTACGATTTTTCAAGGAACACAATGGATTCGCTATGCCCAAAGCAGGGATATTTCCGTGGTGTTTTTGTTGTTGTAAACTGTGGCTGTGAAAGAGAACATCAACATCTTGCCAAGATTGCTAAGCTAAAATTAGTTCTTTAAGTGATCATCGACGCAGTTAGCCGGCGTGTGCCATGAGGCTAGTAATGACAGCGTCACTATGGCAACTCTATGGCAGCCGTGATGCCCCACGCAGTATGGCGCTCGTCTGATTTGACATTCTGCCTGATTGCACCGTTTGCTGGAATGTCATTTCCAGTTTGATGAGCTGTATGTTCTGTGAATCTCACAAAACCAGTCAAGAACATTTATGTGGCGCTTTTTTTTCTTCTTCTTATCCGAAAAATTTAATAAAGCTTATTTTAGGACCAATACAAATGTTTTGCAACGGTATTTTTATGACAATTACTATTATCAAACGCAGAATTTTTTTTTAATTGTATATAACTTTTTCATCATATTTATTTATTTGATAAATGAGTTTGTATATTCTATGATCTGGAAATGTGACCTTAATTATCATGAAAATAATGTCCAATGCAAAAAAAGATTATAATATAATATGAAAATAAATTAATGTTATTCTTCTTAATAATTTGTTTATATAATGTGACCTGGAGATTTTGTCACATGTAGCCTGTTTTGGTTTTGTTTTTTCTGTTCTGTTTTGTGGTTGTTTGCTATAATCTCCAGCGATCTCCTGTGTTTTAGTCTGTGAATCAGAATAAATATGATTTTCTATTCACTACGCCTGAAAGATGTGACCTTAACTGTCATGAAGATTTTTACTTTAAAAATATGAATATGCGTGTGTTTTCTTTTGTTATGAAGCCATTTGAGGCATTTTAAAGGAGAGCCGTTATGCAAAATTCGCTTTTACACAGTGTTTGTCCCCAGTCTGTGAGAACAACCAGCCTATAATGGTAAAAATCTACGCTCATTTAAAAAAAATCATTTTCATAAATCAAAAGTGATCCCTTTAAACAAACTGATTCAATTTGATGTCGATGTAGGGAGAAGAACCACAGCTAATGACTATCTGGACTTTACTAACAGTCCACCATTTCTGTTTCTTTGCTGTTGCAGCTGGAGTTGCACAACATCTACTTCAAATGTTACATGCGTTCTGAAGAGAATAACATTTTAAAGAAACAGACTCCAGCCCTGGATGGTCATTCAACACTTTCAGTGCGTGAGATTGTCCTGCTTTGTTGTTGCCGGTGTGCTGGATTATGAATTCTTGAAGCTCCTCCCTCTTTTTGAAAGGGGGCGGGAACTCTAGCTCATTTGCATTTAAAGGGACATGCTCAAAAATGGTGTGTTTTTGCTGATCCCTGAAAAGTTTTTAACATGCTAAAAAAAGGGGGGGTATTTTGGGCTAAAACTTCACAGACACACTCTTGAGACATCAGAGACCTATTTTTGCATCTTGTTATAGAATGCAACATAATTGGTCCCCTTTAAACTGAGCTACTATGATAAGACACAAGTTTGATTGCACACACATTCGTGCGGTCTTTTTTTTTTTGTATGTTCGTCTGTCATTTTGATGGCTCCTTATGACACAGGTGTAAAGTATAAAAAAAAGGTCATTTATTAATATAAAAACCATTAATTTACTAATATATTGAAACAAAAAGAGACATAATGTAGTAAAAACAAAGCACAAAGATTGTGTTTTCCATTTGGACTGGAATATGACTGCTGGTGAGACACATGTGAGGACTTGTGGAGGCTGCGCCCAACTGTAGGGTGTTGTAATAGCTAAACGCCGTCTGATGAACCAACCCTAGACATAACTAGTCTTAATCCTAATGACCTAAGAGGTCTTTGAGTCTAAATTCAGAATGCAGGAGTTGCGTTTGAAGGCGTTGTAAAATGTGCCTCTGCCTGCAGATTCTATTAAAGTGCCAAGTTGCTAACCAGCATGTACTTATGCAGAATTATACTACTTGCCGGCATTAACCTTGATAATCATGTGTCAGGAACCAAGAGTACAGACGGATGCATTCTGGTGTAGTAATAAATAGTGAATTTTTATCTCTTATATATATTTCCCAGATATTTTCTTTTCATTCTTTATGAATAGTTCTATTGTAGATTCTGCTGTAGAGAATTCTACTAGCTTAAATTGTATCCTCTTTTTATTTATTTTTTATAAAAACATTTACATTACAGTGCATTTGACTTGCATTTGATCCGTCCACATTTCCTGCCTCTCAGAAGGAGCTTTGTGTCGCCCATCTCTGGGAAATCTTGACTTTGTCTAGACAGTTCTGATGACTCTTACTGCTGCATGTGTCTTTTTTTCCAAACAGAAGCGACTGGCAATGGTTGACATCTCCGCTGGCACTGCTTGTGTTGGATATTAAGTGATATTTTTATCCACGTCTGCCTTTAGAAAGAGGACGGCAGACCTCAGCGGTGCTTCCTGCTATTGAATTAGGAGAAGAGAAAACACGAAGGATAGAGCACGTCTAGACTGCAGAGCCAATCATAAATTCAGCATCTAACAGAGGCATTAGTGTCCAGTAAAGGCAGGTTGTGTTTGCTCTGAACTGAAACGTCAAGAAGCTTCAAATAAATAGCCCACAGAAGAGCCCGTTTCAAATGCCTCTCGCAGGGAATCGATGTTCTGTGCCAGACAGACGGAATGAAAGGACACCGCTAGCGCGGGGGCATTGGGAATATCGACTACTGGCGTTCCCATCTGGAGACGACCAGAAAACTTCTGTGCAAATTTGTGGGGTGTTCTTTCATTCTCTAAGAAAAACAACTCAAAGAAGTCTGATTCAGAGTAGAAATGGCATTGGAAATGCTGATTCTTTTTGCTGTATGATGTTGGGGAAAACCTTGTGATGACATAAACCGGCTCCGCTGTAAAAATGCATGTTAATTTATTTATTTATTTGTTCTTTGTATTTGTTTATTTTTTTGGACTGTTCTCCTATAACCTGTGCGTAGAATAGTGCACATTCAAAACAAGCATGCTTTTCAAGTTTAAAATACTTTTAAGTTGAGGTGGTTTCTCAAAAACAGCGCTCATGCTGCAAATGCTGAAGAAAATTAGGCAAAACATGTGATTAAAGGTTTAGTTCGCCCAAAATATTCTGCCATTATTTTCTCACCTTCAAGGTGTTCCAAGCCTGCACGGCTTTCCTTTTTTATGTTTGTCTTTAATCTACTTTTCACTGCATGCCAAATTCAGTTTTGTGTCTTCTTGATCTGATCATCTCACTGTGCACCTCACATGAGAAACTCCTGATGCATAGTAGCAACAGACAGTCTCAGAACCCTGTAGAATCCTTTACATTAAGATATTACCCACAGTGTAATGTTTAGAGGACTGCAATCTGGTGATATGGAGAGTGAGAGGAGTTTAGCATGTCAGTGCTGTAGAATTTATAATGCAGCGAGAAGTTCCACACAATATATGCAAAAGAGGAAGAATATGTTCACACTATGCAACATTTCTCTTGCTGTTATGGTTTTTGTTCTCTCACTTTGTTTCAGTGTCACGCATAAACACTTTTCGCTGGTTTTTCACTGTGTGTGACCATTTAATATTTTAGTTTAGTTATTTATCATTATTTTACAGTAGGTAGTTAATATAATCTCACACATAGTTTTGATGGTTGGATATGTGCATAATGTGGAGTACCACAAACTGGATCAGAATCGGATCAAATTGTACTAGAAATGAATAGCAGTTTTACACCATCATTCAAAAGTTTGTTTAATTTAGTTATTTCAGTAAGGACACATTTAATTGATCAAAATTAAGAGTAAAGACTTTTGTTTCTACTATTCAAGGTTCAAAAAAATCCTGAAAGAAGTTTCCACAAAAGTAAGCAGCACAAGTGTTTTTAACTGATAATAATAAATGTTTGTTGAGAATCAAATCATATTAGAATAATTTCTGAAGGATCATGTGACACTGAAGACTCGAGTAATGATGCTAAAAATTCATCATTTACAGCACAACAATAAATTATATTTTAAAATGTATTCAGATATTTAACACAAAATTGTTTTTACTGAATTTTTAATCAAATTATAGAGTGTTGGTGTTTACAATGTCACGGTCGTGGGTTCGATTCCCAGGGAAAGCAAGAACTGATTAGAATATCAATGTGCTCCTTGAATGTAAGTCGCTTTGGATAAAAGCATCTGCCAAATGCATAAAAATGTAAAAAATGCAAATAGATGCAGCCTTGATGAGCGTAAGATACTACTTTCATTCCAGAAAATTCATACCAATCTCAAACCTAAAACCTGGTTAGACCTAAACTGCATTTCGTTGCCTTGTACCTGTACTTGTAATGACAATAAAGTTGAATCTAATCTAATCTAAACCTTTCAATGGTAGTGTAGGAGATCTGGCTTCTGCAGACCAAATGGAACCCAAAGAAATGGTTTTCTCTTCTCCTTTTACCTTGTTTTTACATGTTTTTGTAAATTTGTTGTGCAGGTAGAGTCCCGGGACACTCTGAACAGCATCTCTCTGAAGTTTGACACCACTCCCAACGAACTTGTACAGCTCAACAAACTCTTCTCCAGAAATGTGGTCCCCGGTCAGGTATGTATTTTCACGTTTAATATCCTGTTTCACTTGTAAATGTTGTATTTTTGAAGTAAAAGTTTTTATTTTATTATATTTTATTTATTTTTTATGTATTGTGTTGTAATACCTATACAACAATACCTTGAAATACGAGCATCCTTAAATATGAGTATTCTGTAGCCTTCGAGCTCATTTTTGCTTAGTAAATATTTGAGATACGAGCAGCCGTTCACTTCATGCGTTCGTCGACTAAAATAAGTGTTTGCGTGAGCAAAAACAGCAGTCTAGAGAAAATCGAGCGCGCGTGGGTAGTGTCCGCACGTAGATGAGATGTCATGCGTGTGCGAGGGATTAAAATGAACTCGCGGGCTTCCGTTTTTTTTGTGTGTAGATCTGTTATCCGCTTGTGGATGTAATTTACACACGCACAAACATCAGTTTTATGCTAGTTTCTTTTTGCCATGGATTTGTCGCCATAGTCAACTTCCGTACACATCTCCCGCAAGTCTTCCGTATTGTGTTTGCGTAATCTACGTTTTCCCTCCATCCTCCTCCACACATGCCTATATCGTATAATAAGGGACTAACTAATAAGGGATTTTTTTAGAGAGCCAAAACGGATTTCTTATGGGGAAAAATAATTTGAGATACGAGCAATTTGAGTTACGAGCTCAGTCCTGGAACGGATTATGCTCGTATCTCAAGGTATTACTGTAGTTAAAGCCCAATTTGTACCTTTTACTCACTGGGTGTCTTGTTTTTCTCTGAAATGAGTCGCATTACAGAGATAAAAAGGTTGTACATGCCATTACGTGATGGCTATAAAGTCACAAAAATCACACACTCTTAACCGAATTCATGGCGTGGTTTTGTCTGCAGACACTCGTTACTCGTTGCTGACTCCCTCCCCATTAGATTTCTGCCAAGTGTTAAACAAAGAATCAATCTCTCACTGTTTAATATAGTTGAACAGAATATCAATTATTTGGCCGATATGACATTTAACCAGATAATATCTCTCAGATAGATGGAGTGATTAATGACTTCTCTCTTCCAGTCGGTGCATGAGCGGTTATGAAAGATCTCTTGCTAAACAGCTCCAGTATTGCTTCATCATCATCTCCTCACAAGTGCATGTTAAGCGAAGCTGAAGTCTGGATCGTTGATATTCACGTGGCGCTGGGCACAGTAATGAGAGGGTAATAGATAGAGTCAGGCGCTGGAGATGGCGACCGCCGTCTGACACGGTACAGCTGGAGGGCTCTTAGCTCTGATCACGTGACCAAACTCTGCAGCTCCTTCCATTAGCGTAATCCTCCCCAACGTTTCAGACCATTGAACAGCCCCTCCTCGCTGACTCCACTCCCTGTTCAGAGATCTGAGGTGCACCTGGAGAGACAGCAGCAGATGGGATGAACTTAAAGATTTTGATTACTGATTTTGTCCCTGTACTTACTCTGTGTTGTACAGTTTGGCATGGGAATGTAAAAAAAGTGCAGATGTTCTCGATGATAAATGATTAATAATAATGTACCGTATTTTATCTAACCAGCAGACGCAGATAATCCGCACCCTCATATAGCCCGTGGGTTTGGGGGTGTTGTGTAAAAAACCGCTGGCATAACCCGCACCCTTATATAACCCGCACACATAGATTTATGAACTTTTTTGTGTAAGTTTCTCGTATGACGTCAATTATCCATAACTGTTCCGGCTCGGTACACAGTGCTTGTGCGCGAAATTCAAACAATAAGAAAACAAACACAAGTCAGAATCAGAACAAAAAGAAAAAGCAGAAAAAGTTCACATTTCGAATTTCGAATGTTGCTTGCATGACGTCAATTATCCATAACTGTTCAGGCTCGGTACACAGTGCTTGTGTGCGAAATTCAAACAATAATAAAACTAACACAAAAAGAAAAAGCAGTCTCTCCCGCTGTGCAGCAACACATCCCTTAAGAAGCGAGAAAAACAGAAAGAAAATAACGCAAAAAAAACCCTTACATCTTTAGGAACATAACAAATATATAGAAATATTATAACATGGAAAAAAATGTGTGATATAGCCCGCACTCTTATATAACCCGCACCTGCAAACTGCAGGGTTTGCAAAATCTGGTAAAACCCGCGTGTTATATGCGGGAAAATGCGTGAATGATTTTTTTTTTTTTCATATAAAGTATTGCATACGGTTTTATTTTTAGGTTAGATGTGCAGTTTTCATTTTTGTTTTTTTAAAACTATCTATTATGAGTATCTAGGCTTTCCTGTTGCTCAATCAGTAGAGCGTGGTGCTTGCAACGCCAAGGTCATGGGTTCAATTCCCAGGGAAAGCAAGAGCTATAGAATGTCAATGTGTTCCTTGAATGCATTGTAAGTTGCTTTGGATAAAAGCGACTGCCAAATGCAAAAACATAAATATCTATGCATGTAGTTGCTGGCTGAAGTTTATAAACTTGTGTTTGCAGGTTCTGTATGTTCCTGATCCGGAGTACGTGTCCAGTGCGGGCAGCTCTCCCTCCTTCAGTCCCAGCAGCCCACTCTCTCCCACCTCTTCTGAAGCTGACCTGGAGAAAGTGACCACAGTATGTGAAATTTCCTTCTTCACACCACACAGCCTCATCTTTTAACCTGTGCTGTTGACTGACAAAGGCCCTTCTGAGAGTTTCTGAGAATTTTATAACGGTTTTCCAGCATCGAAGCTCTGTGTGCTTTTGTGTTTAATGCTTTCTGGTATACAGGAGTCATGTGAGAGGCCATAAAAGAACAGTGAAATCATGAGGTGACAGCACGAAATGCTGCTGTTCATTGTTAGTCAGGAAACATTGTGCATTCATTGTTTTTCATCAGCTGATAGGAAGAATGCTAGTCTTGCAGAAAAGCTCTCTGTTAGGTTGTCCGGCTGTCCATGTGTCAAGGCGAATAGTACCGGTAGCTGGAATTGTTGACTTTAGATAATTAACACAATGTCAACATGTTCACCTTTTAAAGCCTTTTAAAAATGGAAAGATTGTGGTTCTCTGGTGCTATTAAAACACTCTCTGACTAATGGAAGAAATGTTCAGGAAAACGATTTGAAAACAGACATTGTGTTTGCACATCTGTTTGGTAATTTACCTGGCAAATTATATGGTTCAACTTTAAATATTGATATAATACTAGTTACCAACGAAGGCCAGATGAAGACATGAAATATTTATGCGACACAAATGGATGTACATATTTGCTTTTGAGTAGGTTTTGAGATCACCTGGCTCAAGGCTGTGGTTTCTCGCTGTCAGGCGTGATATTTACACACCCTCTGTAATCAAATAACTGCCATGAGCTTTGTTGACTTGCCCTCATTCTTAGAAGCACTTCATCTAAATTGCTAAGAAATTAGTCATTTCTGGTGTGTTGAATAGAACTGGGTGATGAAGCTTTAAAAAACTTGACAATATACCAGATTTTCCCACATATAACTCGCAGACGCAGATAATCCACACCCTCATGTAGCCCACGGGTTTTGGGGCCGTGTGTAAAAAATTGTTGGTATAACCCGCACCTGTATATAACCCGCACCCATAGACTTATGAACTTTTTTGCGTAAGTTCACAATTCGAATTTTGAATGTTTCTCGCGTGACGTGACTACGTCACGTGACTACACAGTGAAAACAAACACAAGTCAGAATCAGAACAAAAAGAAAAAGCAGTCTCTCCCGCTGTGCAGCAGAACATCTCTTAACAAGCGATGTTGATCATCGGATGAGATAGGAAGAGCCCACCCTCATGGCAGCACAGCCAATCACGTCTTCTTGCATGATTGACAGGTCAGACAGCCTATCAGCCTGTCAGAGTGATAGTACAAGCGCCAGAGACAACAACCAATGGTGATGTTACGCCCGCCCTAATTTACATGAAACTCAAAGTGCAACTTTCTGAAATGTAAGGCCAGAACGTAGAAATGAGAGCGACTGGGGAAGAAAGCACAAGTGTGCCAAAAAATAAAATATGAGCAGAAAATGGAAAAGAACACAGAAGAATAAAAGCAAGGAAAACATAATATTTAAGAACACACGATCAAGTTTACGTTTTGTGCACAGCATCGTTTTTAATATGTTTAAAGTTTTGATTCATGCAATTTTTTTTAAATGCGCTTAATTATTTTTCATCCTTGACCACAGTACTTTTGGCAAGATTTTGATCCCATACCAATTGGCTATTGACACAATTTCATATACTCGTCAATGCCGATTTTCTTTCGCATTTAGTGTTAACACAACGCATTAAAACAAACGTTATTAATAATTAATTAATTTTAGGCTCTGGTCTAATTACGTTAAGAATTTTATGGGCAAATTGCAACATTGCTAATTACAGTTGCTTAATTTGTTATTGTTTGGAATATTGTATTTATCGTCCATATCGTCTCATCTCTGTTGTGGAATAACTGTGCGTGTTACATGCTTAGAATTGTTTGGGTTGAACTTCTGTTTTGCAGTAAAAGGCTTAACATTTATCATCTTGCAAAGAGGCCGCTGTATATCACTGCCTCCTGGTCTCCATAGTGACTGCTGTGACGGTGCTGTTTGCAAACCTGCCCGCTTGTGTGCTCAGCCTTCAGACGCTCCTTTCCCATTCGTTTTTCACACATCTATTTAGACCGTTCCTCTGGGGGGGGGGAAGCTGTTATCTGTCTAGCAGTCTGAGACTGGTGCTGTACTGGGAATGAAATGAGGACTCCTGACCCGTTCTAAAATCCAGTGAGCTGCTTACCGAGACACATTGCTTCTGACCTTGTTTATGAATACAATGTTGGAATCAATTGTAACTAAATATACTTAATTCACAGTTATCAATGCACTGAAAAACAATTTTCATAATTTTTTTTTTTATTACTAACCAATATTAAAATGATGTACCTTTCTGTCTAAAAAACGTTAAAGGCATCACAACATTATACACAGTACACAAAATATAGTAGAGTATAAAAAATGGTTAGCATATTCATTTTGAGATTTGAATAGATGTGAGCATTTGATGATGGAACACAGAATATGTATGGCCTGTATATGCGTAATCTCAGGCGGATTTTCATCCAGTTATTTTAATGCACATTTTGACAATGTTCATAAGAAATCCTGAATCTAAATGGTTGATATGCAAAATACTCAGAATTATAGGCATTTAATGTGCTAGAGGCAGATTATCTTGAGTTTTTTGTTGGTTAAAATGTGCATTATGATGATGGAAACAGTTTTGTAACATACTGATGACTTGTTATGTCCATTTGTGCATGTAAAACACCGTCATCATGAAACAAATTATATTCTATGCTTTCGCTTTCCTTTAATCCCATCCTTTTCTAGTTTATACTACTATAAGCAATGTCTGAAACTCTGAGGACTACAGCAAGCGATTCATGGTGAAGAGGCAGATGAACACAAGAAGTGCTCTCAATGCAGAGTTATTCATCTGTTCATCTGCCTCTTCACTATAAATCGCTTGCTGTATTCCTCAGTTATAAGTCGCTTAGGATAAAAGCGCCTGCTAAATGAATAAATGTATATATTAATACACTTTAACAGACAAAACGTGGTAAAAACATATCTAGGAATGATTATGAATTTGCATTACAGATCTAAGATTTCAAAAGTCTCAAAAAGACACTAAGTACTGGGTAATGTTCAACCACCTCAAGCGAGTGTGCAAGTTTCCTTTTGGAGATTTTGCTCACATCTTGTATAACCCAATTGAGGTTTCGGCACAAATTAAGCCTTCTCAAAGGGGCGATAGATTTACCTTCAAATGTCAAATGGTTTTGTTATTAATAAGTAATCAGGTAGCTAATTATAAACATATTGACTTCAGTTGACTTGCCTCAGAGAGATTGTCTTCAAACTCAGCCCTGACAGTAGCATCAACCCAAATATCACAACTCTTGCAACCGATACTTGATCCTGAGCCATGTCTTTTCCTTCTTAATGATGACTCCTCTATAAATCTAAAATGGGCTTTCCTTTTGGGGTTAACAGCTGCAAAGAAAACTATCATTAGTTCTTGGTTTCCATCTAATTCTTTGTCAAAACTCCAATGGTTGTCCTATTTTATAGATATTGTTCATTTGAAGACATCCCCTGCCTTAATTAATAGAGGAAAGATTATAAATATTCTGCACTGGATCCGAACTCATGACAGCTCGATTTCCATTCTTAAAACCAAGGAGAGTAAACCAAGATGTAAATTAAGGCATATGTGACTACAGGTTCTCTTATGTTTGATTTGTTTGTTTTTTTACCTTTTATTTTCATTTTGACGTCGTAATTATCTTTTTTTCAACACACTTTCTTAATATAAACCATTTATCTGTGACATTATTTATATAGTTTTTATTTTCTCTCATCTATTGTTCTTTATGTACAGTAATACCTTGAGATACGAGCATAAACTGTTACAGGATCGAGCTCGTAACTCGAATTGCTCGTATCTCAATTTCCCATAAGAAATAACCGGAAAAAAAATTAATCCGTTCCATCCCTCTAAAAAAACTCCCTTGTTAGTGCTAATAACAGTGGGGAAAATTTTTAATTGCTATAGAGACATACACACACACAAAAACTTATAGTATATAAGGATTCCTGTGATATAAAATAAAATGTTGTTTTAATTATGAGTTCTTACCTTCGAGACAGACAATACAGTAGCGGCATGTGCGGGGGAGGAGGGAGGGATAATGTAGATAATGCTAACACAATACGGAAGTGTAGTGTTTTTTCCCATGTAGTGTTTTGGACAGACTCAGAACCTCATATTTATTATTATTGAACACGCATAACTCTTGCTGCTCCCAGCATAATACTCGTGAATCACTCATTGCCCCCGGTAACCTCCCGCTGTAAAAACCAAGGTGGCCCTCTAGTGGAATTCATATGCAATTACCCCATAAATGAGGCGGCTTGAGTTTCTCTGAGTGCTCGAACAACTAGCGTCAGCGTCTGTATGCGTGCTCGTATCTCAAATATTTACTCGTATCTCAAAGCAGAAATTTGCTCGAAGGCTTGCTCGTATATCTCTGAATACTTGTACTCGTATCTCAAGGTATTACTGTATGTATTTTATGTCTGTTATCGGTTATGTCCTCCACACTGAATTAGGTCAGTAAAATCTGTCTGCGTTAATGCTGATAACTTTGTTCATAAGAAAAGCGCAAGTATTGATGAAAAACAAAATGACACCAGACACAGTAGGTGACCTGGGAGAAAACTGACTGTAGAAGAAGACCGTTTATGCTAATGTTCGCTAGAGCGCCCCTTGTGACAATGCTAAGAATGCAACGCCTGCTTGCATGTGTTAAATTAGGCAACGGTGCTGAAGTGCTCATTGTCCTCCTCAGCCAGAGAGTTACTCCTCCAGAGACACAGCAGGGTGAGCCAGGTGTGGTTTGATTCAGTAGTGTAAAGAAAGCGCTTCGGTAAAGCAAACTGCTCTTTTCCCAGGCTGTACCAATCTTTTAATTACAGAGCCTTTATTGCAGTGCTACAGACTGAGCTTGTATTAATTATTAAAGCGGATGCCCTGGCATGTTTGTGTGTAATGAAGAGCAATAGTGAACGCTGACCACAGACTGCTTGGGGAAGTAGATGGACTCTCTCACTTCTGCTGCTGTAATGTGTCCTACCACAGTAGTTTGAGGATGTGTCCTACCACAGTAGTTATGTTTTGTTCATATATTTTTTTTATATTAATATTTTAATTAATTAATGAATCCGTAAATACTGTCGTAAAAACAAGGTATTATTTATATTCCTTGCATTTAAATTTATTTATTCATTTATTTGAATTTATTATTTTAAATTAATATATTTTATTTCCTTCGTGCTTGTCTGGTCTTCTAGGTTTGTAATTAAAATATTGTGAATTTATCAATTGTGATGTATATTTATTTTATTTTTTTAAAGGAAATTGTAATTGTTTATTCAGTTAGTCATTCAATTATTTCCCGCAAGCAAGACAAAAGGTCACTGGTCATATCAGAGCCATAACCACCACAGGCATTGAGAGGACAAGACCCCCAAATAATTGGGAATGGACAAATTTGACCACATAGTATTTTATATTTCTTAATGATGCACTTCATTATTTACCGCATTTGTTGTTAGAATGGCAGACAGTTCAAAAATGTGCATTAAGCTGATCTGGTCAAAATTAACTTCAACATTTTGAATTCAAAATATGCAATCATTTAAATTGTCATTCATAACTGAATGTGATGTGACGAGAAAGTAAACAAAAAAACAAAAAATATATATGTTTTTTTATTTATTTTTATTTTTTTACTTTCTCGTCACATCACATTCAGTTATGAATGACAATTTAAATGATTGCATATTTTGAATTCAAAATGTATATATAAATAATTTTTTTGACATATTAGACACAAACAAGAGTGAATGTGTGTACATGTTTTATATTATGCACACATTTAATATTAAAAATATATTGTGAAATTATTTATTGCTCCCTTCCAATGTTGAAGGCATGGTTACGGCCTTGGGTCGTATTAGGTATTAGTCACATGGTCTTATCCTGTCTAAGTGGGTGGTAATACCGATAAGTGGGAGTAATACCGTAATCAAAAGTCTAACTATACAAACAGCGCGGACTCCGTCTATGAAATCTGGTGACTTTGAATTGGTTCTCCTGAGGAATTTTTGCCTCGTATCATCCTGATCTCACCCTCCCTTCCTGCTGTATGCTAAATTTAGTCTGTGTCACAAGAAAGTGAGAGGGTGTGTGTGTTAGAGAGATGGCCAGTGTTAATTACCAGTGGCTGCTGGTGTTGGCTGACACTTGCAAAGGTGACTTTGTCCCAGTGTTACGGGATGATTTTATGCCCAGAAACTCTTGTGGTGCCGTGCTTCAGTCAATAACATCATGAAACTCCGCAGGTCAACAGAGGTTATTAGGTGATGTTACGTTAGCGCTGCACGTTATCTTGGAGTTACGTGAAAACATTATCATTAGAAACTTTTATTTGACCTTTGTGACAAAATAAATGTATTACAGTGATCACTCGTTTATCGTGGTTAATGTAGGATCATCCAATCAGCTCACAGGATACATCCACTCGTGCTCTCATTCGTCGATCTCGCGCCAGGAACCAATCACGTGTCTTGTCTGAGTGCCTGTGGGTGTGTACAAAGCCTCTGAGAGAGTTTCTCTCTTTGTCTGGCATCCTGGGAAACACGCATCAAGATAAAATAACGCTGATTTCCACAATACGGCTGCCGATATGGCGGTATTTTTTAAATTTTATTTTTCGCTGAATATTTTTGAAAAATCCACGATGCACTGAGGCAGTGAAACCGAACCGCGAACAGTACAGTAATACCTCGAACTGTACAGTAATACCTCGGCTTACGAGCGACTTGGTATACGAGCAAATCGTTGTACGAGTGTGGAGGGTCGAATCGGTGTACGAGAAAAATTTTCCCTCACCGACGTGCATTTTTGTGTGGAAAAAGTCCTAATGCTCAGCATCGTCATGCGCATTTTTACTGGAAATATCCTAAACACAGCCTCTCATAACACAGTCACGCAGTTCCAACCCCTTTATCATCCCTTCACTCGTTCATTCTCTCAGCTTTGCTTGGTTTGGTTGCATCATTCACCACAGTGATACTTTTATAAGTGATTTACAGCGGTTTTACCTCCTGTTGTTAACATTAATTAATTGTGATCGCTATTGTTCACGTAGTGAAATATACACGTACAGTACCTCTAAGCAGTAACTGTCAGGGTTAATGAATTCATTGTCTCCTAGTTCTTCCTGTGTGTGTGTGTGTGTGTGTGTGTGTGTCTTTCCCCGCTCCCCCCTCCTCCCTCCTCTCTCCTCAGCTGAAATGCATTACAGTAAATTGTCAAGTATGTTTAGAGTTTAATTGTCAATTATTAATTAGTATTTATATAAGATCTTATTGGTTATAATTTTAACTGCAATTAATAGGGTAAAACCAAAAAAAAATTTTAAATGGGCATTTGTGGTCGTGTGGAATGAATCAATTGATTTTTAGTGCATTCCTATGGGGACATTTGTTTTGGTGTACGAGCATTTTGGTTTACGAGCTCACTCTTGGGACGAATTAAACTCGTAAACCGAGGTATTACTGTATTTTTGTTATCACAGGAAGAAATTAATTTTTAAAATATAAAACAGATATTTGAAATAAAACAATAAAATCTTACCAATCACAAACCTTTGAATGATGGTACAATTTACTCTATGCCGCTTCACTATATCCAGTGTTAATTAGTGCACTTTCTTTGCTTTTCTTTTAAAGATTTTACAAGCACATATAGAGATAAATTAAAGTAGTGATGAAGTATTTAGCTTTCAATAACAGCAAAGCCACATATGGATCCATTTTGGGATCTTGAGCGTTGCCATAGAAACTAATAATTTCTGAATCTAATGACGGGAATGGCTCCAAGTAGAGATATCTGTTTCAGTTTTATCTGTTAGGTGCTTTTGGCTTTGCACCTGCAGACCCTGTTTCTGGTCACCAGGTGGAGCTCCTCGTTGTTATCCTAGTATTTCATGGCAAACAACAAATCAACAAATTCACAGATGATAATTAACTCAAAGTGCTGTTGTTGATCTCAGTTAATATTAGGGATATTTGACCGCGTCCTTCTGCTGCGTTATTAATTCTCAGTATTCGCCGCATTAGCAGTTGAGATTTTGAATGCTCATCTACTGCTTCAGACTAATAGCACATGAGTCATTAACATGAGCTGGAGAAATGTTGCATGTGAAGTTTAACACTACTCTAAGGGTATGTGTGAAGTTGAGATCAGTCCGCCGGTGATCTAACGATCACATGGATTTCAACCACCCACATGTGGAGCCCTGCGTTCAGGGTTAGTGCCCTTTTTCCAGGCTTGGGTTCTAAATTAAGCCACTGGTCTCCCCCAGGCTGGATTCACAGAGGCCGTGTAAAACCAGCCCAGCGTAGGTAAGCTCCAGATGGCCTAGAGGACATGAAGATATACACTTCTTTTTTTGTGTCGGATAGTAACGTCACCCGGCTAGAGGACACGCTCTGTTGGTCTCTCTCCCACGGTGTGTTTGATATGGTTTGGTGAAAATCATGAGATGTTCTTCTAGAAGCACTGAATGCATGTTCACTAACCCAAAGATTGCAAATGAGCTGTTGTTCTTGTATACTAGATTTCATCATTGCAGAAAGTCATTATGCGTGTGAACCCGTCAGTCTTTGTGTCAGAGTAATTGAGTTGCTGTGATCTGGTGAAGTAATGTTGTGTATAAATTGATCATCAGAGTTGATTTTTGGGTGGTATTGGTACATATAAAGGCAATAAATATCTTCCATTTTAATAAGGAATAAACTGAGAAACATTTTAGGTTACCCTAAAATGTCAGCATCATTTTATAGTTCGTTTTAATTTGATTTCATACAGAATTTTGTTCTTTTTTTTTAATATTTTGTATACCATTTTTATTTGCAATGTAAAAATGATTTTTTTTAATCTTTTGTATATCATTTTTTGTAAAGAAAAAAAAAGTCTCTATCATTTTATATGTAAAAAGTAACTTGTCAGATTTTTATTTTAATAACAATTTTTGTTAATTTTTGTTTCCAGAATAACTTGACAAAGTTTTGCCAATAGTGAATAGCTTTTCAGATAATTGACCGACAAGTTCGTTTTGAAAATATGTAGTTCTGCACATCCCTAGCACAGATATAGTGATCTGGTTATCCGTCCCTAAATCCTAAATAAAGCTCTACATGCAGAAATGCGTTGTTTTTCAGGGTTTTTTTACTTTTACGAAGTTCCTAATCAACATCTTCCTGAGAACACTAGATGTTCTTTTGTATTCCGGTGGTTAATAACGGCTTTGATAATGAACCGAGCTATAAACAGCAACCCGGCGTCAGAGCTCTGGAAATACACAAAGCTATTTGTGTTTCTGTGCGTGTTACACCAGTGGCATCCTTCCTTCCGGCACTGAGCGAGACAAACGCCTTCTTCCTGGGCTGCCACAGGAGGAGATACTGTGTTTGGAAAAGGCGGAGAGTGTTAACTGTGAACAGGGTTTCATGAAGACATGTTTTGACTCTCTGGTTGCTTATTCGGGGGACTGATGGGTGGGCCGGTCTGTCACAGTACGCAGAATGTGCAATGTTGAGGCCAGAGGGCGGGGACAGCGGCCGCTGTGCTTGTCAGGAAAGATTTTGTGAGAATGAAAGGTTTGGATAATAAATATTAATTGCAAATGTGTTATAAATAAAATTATGTCTTTAGTGTAGTGTGATAGTGATAGTGTGTGTGTGTGTGTGTGTGTGTGTGTGTATGTATTTTATATATATATATATATATATATATATATATATATAGATAACAATGGTACTGCATGGCAAATTCTGATTGCCTTTTTGAAAAATGTATATATATTTTTTGTATAATATTGCAGTGCGGTGCATTTTAACCCTAGTATGCTACCTTAAAGTGATAGTTCACCCAAAAATAAACGTTTTCATTATTTACTCAGCCTCGTGTCATTCCAAATCTGTTTCCTTCAGAAATTTCTTTCTTCTGCTGAACACGAATTTAGATATTTTGAAGAATGTTTCTGTGAACTACTTTTTTTCTATACAGTGAAAGTCAACAAGGTCCAAAAACGCCATTGTTCCCCATTGAATTTCTTTCATGACAGAATCTTTATTTGGGGGTAAACTGTCCCTTTAATAAAATGTTTCATTAAAGCATGGATGAAGAATGACTTTGGAAAATGTTGCCAATTATAATGTTAAACTATCTGTATTCTACTCAAGTATCCTGATCATGTACCTCTCTGCCTTTAATCACTATAATTGAGACGCACAGCAGTGGTGAGCGCCTGATTGTGTCTGTGATTTTAGTATTGAGATTTTCAGAGAAGATTTATAATGTGTTGTGACAGTTTTCTCTATTGGAAAGAGTGAGAGAGAGAGAGAAAGACGGAGAGCAGGAGAGATGAAGAGTCAGTGGTCTCTTGTGTAGTCACTACCCCAACATTTGCCCATCAGTGTCAGTTTGCTCCAGTCAGCTCTGAGATGTGTGTGTGTGTGTGTGGAGAGGTGAGAGTGGAAGTGTGTGTCTGAGGAAAGCAGACAGCTGTGGGCAGGAGGTTGTGTTTGTAGGAGACCCAGCGCCCACTCGCTGCTCCCGCTGTCGGCATTGAGTATTCATGCTTCCTCAACACACACACACACAGTCACACCACTACCCAGAGTGCTGTGCTGCTTCCTGTTTAAGATTGAGTCTAGGATGTGGCCAGAATGAGATGAGTTTGAGATCCGTATGATTGAATGCGGTCTCTCCTGAATTTCCTCTACTACCGTTCACAAGTTTAATCTCTGTAAGATGTTTATGAAGTCTCTTATACGCTCACCCTGACTGCGTTTATTTGATCGAAAATACAGAAGAAACTGTTTGACTGTTTTCTGTTTGAATATATTATAAGGTCATGTATTCCTGTGATGGTCAAGTTGAATTTTCAGCATTACGGAAGTCTTTAGTGTCACATGATCATTCAGCAATTTGATTCTCAAGAAACATTTTTTATTATCAGTTAAAATTTTGGGGGGAACCATGATACTTTTTTCGAGATTCTCTAATGAATAGAAATCTTTTGTAACTTTATGAATGATATACACTAACGTTCAAACTATTGAATAGTAATGTATATCAAATCAATTGACATTAATGCAATTAATATTAGAAGGTTGTTGACTGTGACAACTTGGGTAATAAAAAAAAAACAGCTCAGGTAATTTGGTGTTCTTGGAAGAATTGAGTGATATTTGAGTTCATATCTTTGAGACTTTGGTTTGCTTGCAACATCTGAGCAGTTTAAGATACTGAGATCTCTTTTAAAAGTCTAGAGGAGACGCATGAGATTACAAAATTATGAGAAACAGGAGACTAAAGTTGCTTTACTTCGCATTTAAGTTCTATCTTAAAGATATGTCAATGCGTTTTTTTAATTACAAAATTATCATGTTTACTGCAGTTATTTTTGCTCAATAAAATTGTAGTACTGTATAAACCAACACTGTTGCCCAAAAGTTTCTGGACATCCTATATAACTTTATTTTGATTTTACTTTTTTGATTGATTAATATAATGCTAATCAGCTGTGCCCTATAGAGAATGATGCGATTGCAAGCAGATTGTATTTCCCAAAAGTCATTTTTTGTTACGTGAGTGAGCGGCTGCTTTTTCTTTATTTCTCGCTGTAATCTGTCCCGTCTTTGTCTCTCAGGACTCCAGTGGTCCACCTCGCTCCGATGCCCCTGCCCCTCCAGCCTTCTCTGCCCTGCGGTCCTCCCGAGTGGTTTCCTCCACCTCTGAGGAAGAGGAGGCGCTGACAGAGAAGTTCCTCAAAATCAACTGCAAGTACATCACAGATGGCAAGGTGAGTCAGTGTTCGACTCTTCTAATTGGTAACGTCTCCAAAGTTGCACAAAGTTAACTTATGGAGGCGTCCTCAGGTTATTCATTAATAAGAGCCCTGCTTTTCCTCCGTCCTCTCGGGAAACAAAAGACTGCAAAACTGCAAGGAGCTCCCAGTTTTGCTCAGTGTAGGAGTTGAGCTGCCGTCTCATGCACTGATCTGTTCTCCTTGGTGAATCTCTGTGCCTGACGAGTGTAATGATGTTAGAGCAGAGATGATTTTCTCCCATTCTGTCAAAAAATGTCCTGCCCTCACATTCACCCCGCACTCATAGTGTGAATTCACTGAACAGTTGTGCTGCAGTGGGATCAGTGGGGTCTGGTTCACTAACAAGTGACTCTTATGATCCAATTCTTTCAATGAATCGTTCAATAAGAGCAATTCAGGGCCGCATTTCCCAAAAGCATCATGAGCCTAAATTGATCGTAAACCAGCTGCACCACAGGACTCTGCAATCTACTTCGGCTTACAATGCATTTGGGAAATGCAGCTCAGAACTGTTTTAATCAGTCTGATGAATCCTTTACTGAATTAACTCGCTCCAACATTTTCAGTGAGAGTTATGTAGATATTTATAATTGATATATAAACCTTTATATATTTGTGTGTGTGTGTGTGTAATTTTCTGAGATACTGAATTTGGGATTTTCCTTAGTTGTCAGTTATAATCATTAATCATCAAAATTAAAATAAATAAATATTTGAAATATATCAGTCTGTGTGTAATGAATTAATATAATATACAACTTTTTGATGATATTCTAATTATATGACCAGCACCTGTATGCATTTATGGATGTATGTATGCATGTATGTATTTAACTGTGTGTGTGTGTGTGTGTGTGTGTATATATATAATGTTTATAATTATATTAATATATATAATGTATATTTATATATACACACACACACACACACACACACATACATTATATATATATATATATATATATATAATGTATGTGTGTGTGTATATGTATATATATGTATATGTATGTGTATGTGTGTATATATATATGTGTATATATTTGTATATATATGTATGTATATGTATGTATGTGTATGTATCTGTGTGTACATACATGCATACATGCATACACACACATATATATATATATATAAATATATATATATATATATATATATAGATATGTATATCTATATATATATATATATATATATATGTATATGTATATGTATATCTATATATATATATATATATATGTGTGTATGCATGTATGTACACACATAGATACATTATATATTTATATATAGATAATGTATATATGTGTGTGTGTGTGTGTGTGTGTATATATATACTTTTATATATGGTAACTTTATATATAACTTTTTTCAATAAGTATACATTCCATTTATGTGAGCGTAACATTTATAATGTTACAAGAGATTTCTATTTATTAAAAAAATAGTATTATGGTTTCCATAAATGTATTTCCATAAGAAACATTTCTTATTATTATCAGTGTTGATTTAAGCAGCAAATCAGCATATTATAATTATTTCTGAAGGATCATATGACACTAGCTATGCGCAAATACTAAACCTAAAACTATACTAAACCTTGTGCGCAAAATAGGAATCTTGTATAAAGCACCGTTTTCATCTGGTGAGTCGAAGAGAACAAAATTATTACTTCCTGATAAACTTGATGATACATATCACTAAGAAAAATGGAAGTGGATGCAGTAGGAGAAGTCACTACATAATACTTTCTGTATGAAATGCATTACTTCTCAGCGCGTACAGACAAAACGCAATAAACACTTTCTTTCTGAAGCCTGCTGTTTGGGAGTGCAGTCGTGTGAGACCGATCCAAAAGAAAAAGGTCTAAATGTATGTAATTTTTGTGTGCATATAACTATAATATAATGTGTGTTCATTTGTAACTCCCTCTGTCACAGGGAGTTGTTAGTGGGGTGTTGCTGGTGACGCCCAACAACATCATGTTTGATCCTCACCGGACAGACCCTCTGGTTCTGGAGAGAGGCTGTGAGGAGTACGGGATCATGTGTCCACTGGAAGAGGTTCAGTCTGCCGCCGTCTACAGAGAGATCACCGACAGCAAGATCCGTGACTCTGTACCCACGTAAGACCTCTCACTTCGTACGGTCTCAGCCCTCCGGGGTCTGAGGGTGATATGGCACCCTGGAGAACTTCTGACATGCTCTGACATTTGTACTTTCAGCTGCTTATAAACATATTAATGAGAAAAGTGTCATTACACTGTATTAAGAACAAAATCTGATACAATATTATGTGAGCAACATGTATGTACATGTTTGTGTTTTTGAGAGAATAATGTTTATGCATGGTTATTGAAAAAGCTAAGACAATGAAATAAGGCTAATTGAAAATGATTCGGCCCACTCCTACAAATAAGATTATATATAGATTTAAATTTCTTAAGACTTACACCGGAGAAGACAAATGATCCGCATAATAAGCCTTTCAGTCAGACCAAATTGCAAGAAAGAATGTGAGGACAAAATAAATATGTATATATATTTCTATGGTTTATTTAGAATATAGTTAACAATATAAATGAGTCAATGGCACATTTTGAGTACACGTACCTGGAATGAAATCCTGTTCAAAAATATAAGTGAACATCACATACCTGGCATTTCCAAAATGTTTGGTATTTCTATGCACTGTAGAAAAACATTTTTCTTGCTTTGTCAGTGAACTCATCTTCACCATATTCATGCAGAATATGTCCAAAGCTGATCACTGTTACTCTCAAATCTGTGAGATAAGAGAAAAACACATCTGTGAGCTTACTGATAACAGGATTGTATTAACTATTGTATTAACATTAATATAATGTCCAATCTTTACAGAAAGTGTGATTTTGTAGTATTGTATTATTATATTATTGCAGAGCATGTGAACAGAATTTTGTATTGGCGTGTTTTAAAAAACAAAACAAATTTTTATTATAAACCGTACCATTCAAAAGATTGAACACATGATTATTTTTTATGATTTTGAAAGATCTTGATCAACAAGCCTGCATTTATTTGATCAAAAATACAGAAAAAAGCGGTGATATTGTGAAATATTATTACAATTTAAAATAATAGTTTTTTTATTTATTTCAGTATACTTTACAGCTTTGCATCAAATAAATTATATTATATTTTCAGCATTATTACTCCAGTCTTCAGTGTCAGATGATCCTTCAGAAATCTTTTTAATATAATGATTTATCAACATCGGAAGCAATTAATATTTTTATATAAAGTCAATATGGTATGTTTACTAATGTAAGAATGTATAGTAAACATAGTATAGATTCTGTGTATCTTCTACACAGCTGTACACTAGCTGTATTAAATTAGAATAACTGTATTTAAACAGCTTTTTGCAGTTTAATAGTCCATATTACGGTTGTAATAAAGAACATACGAATAAAGATATTGCTTTTCACAATCCTCGACTGGATCCGTCGCTCCAAGGAATGAAAATGAAACCAGAAGCGCTGTTCATCCTGCATTATTCCTTACCGCATCTCAGAATGATGTAAAGTGCATGAATCTGACTAAATTTGACGCGTTTTATCGAGTTTTCTCAGTTTCCACTTTAACCCAGGGTTTAGGAATGTACAATGTGAAACCTCAGCTTATAAATACTCAAGATTAAGGGTTAACCCCAGGTCAATTATGAGCAGTGTGAAACATGCCGCAAGAAAACCCAGGATTCAGTTTACCCGGGGTTTAGAATGACCCAGGGTTAACCATTTCAAGTGTGAAACGCCCTTATATAAAGAGGCACAAAGGCCTAAAAATAACATTTACAAAAATGACTTGAGCCACCAGACTAATGGTTTTGATTATGAAAGCTTATGAAAAGTGAAGATTGCAGCGGCATTACACTTTATTAATTGGATTCATCTTCAGATATCTTATCTAGATTAAAGATCTCTCATGTGACAAATCAGTATTTTGTCTGCAGTGAGCATGAGGAACCACGCTGCTGTACGATTATTTTAGATATCCAGCGTTCAGCTTTATTATACAGGAAATGGATTTTTACTCTAAGGTTAATGAAGCGTGAATTCAGCCGCCTACATCTGAATTACTCACCCATTTCGATTTGTAATAAGAAGTTAATGATTTTAGCAGCGTTTCCACCCCCAGATATTTATATCCTCTGTTGGTTTATGAATGATGATGTGTTTTATTCAGCTCAGAGCTGTGTTCGTTGGTTCATCAGTCAGACAGAGTTTACTGCAGGGTTTCAGTTGTGGATGTGAAGCACAGACGCCTTTGATCGTGCAGATGTACAGACAGAGACTGCTACTTTTATTTGAGCACTTTTATGTTGACTTGCACATGTATTAATTGCTCCAAATGGTTTTGATTATGTACTGTCATCCACCTCCCATGTACTTTTTACTAAACCACCATTCAGACAGACACACGTTATTGAGCCCTTGTCTTTCAGATGTCTCAGGCATTTGCTGTACTGCACTACAGAAGCCACATCTGAAATGACACATCACGATAAGATGTCTGTGCATTTTAGACTTAAGATAGAAGCGTCAGAGTGATAGGAAACAGTAAATAAGAGAATCATGCACAGCCTGCTATCTGTTACCTTAGTCACGTATTATACCGTAGTAAAAAAACAGAATGAACTAAATGAATCAGTACTTGTTTTGTTTTTTACATAAATAAATTTAAAAAAAATATTTCTGCAATATATGCAATGGTATCTGTGATGGTGAATGATGCCGTATTTGAAGAATACTGACACTGAATCAAAGCCGCATCATAGAAAAGTGAAAGATGCCGTTAGAATATTAGTTTTCCAGAAGCGATCTCTCATATTTTTCTGTTCGCACCACAGGGATCTCGAAGCCATGTTCTCCGGAAGTTCTCATCAAACGGATCAGTGTCTGCGGGACAGCGCCAGCACTGCCCCCCGCAGCACCGAGGGCTCCTTCTCAGAGGACGTCTTCACAGAGTCAGAGCTTTCACCCATCCGAGAGGAGCGGCAGTCCACAGAGGAGCTCCAGGAGGAGAACAAGTCATCAGGAGCCTCGTCTCAATCCGTGCAGACCCTTCTCCAGGAACCTCTCACAACTGACGGCAGTCACACAGAGGAGGAGGAGGAGGAGAAAAAGCCAGAGGAAGGAGAACCAGTCAGCGACACTGCCCAGCCCAAGAGCTCCAAACAGCCAAGCACACCCACCAGCAAGGACCACCAGCAACCACCCCACTGCCAGACTGAAGGAGTCGCCCCCTCGTCAGGTTCTCAGAGCTCGGCTCCTGGAGCAGACGAGGCTACGGGAGTGGAAAGAAGTCCCGATGGGGCTAAACTGATCAGAGATGGTACTCGAGATTCAGAGACGGACGTTGAGGAGCTTAGGAAGATGTGGAAGAGTCACACTATGCAACAAGCCAAGGAACAGCGAGAGAGCGTCCAGCAGGCCCAGAGAGAGACTGTGCAGCAACCTAAGGGCAGCCAAAGACTGAGCTCTGCTGAGGGTACGAGAACATGTCATCCAATTCAATTTATATAAATGAGAGAATGTGTATACAGTAATACCTCGAGATACGAGCATAATCCGTTCCAGGGCAGAGCTCGTAACTCGCATTGCTCGGATCTAGAATCATGTTTTCCCATAAGAAATAATTGAAAACAAATTAATCCGTTCCAGATCCTTAACAACGGAAGAAAACATGTTTTTTATTGGTATAGACACACACACACTCTCACACACAATTATAGTACATGTATACAGTATAAGGATTCGTGTGATATCAAATAAAATGTGGTTTTAATATTGCGTTTTTACAGACAGAAGATAGATAGTAGCGGGAGGAGGGAGGAAGGGGGTTGGTACGTCGACACTTGATTCCGTATCATACCTTACACGAACACTACGTAACTTGCACAAACTTAAATTAAAATAGCTAAACTTAGCTTACGTATTTTTTGTAACTTTTCTATTTTATATTATTGTTTTGTTTGTTTTCTTCCCTTTTTTCACCTGACTACCCTCACTTTCACTTTCACTTGGCGCAGACCTTTTAATGGAATCCCTATCGAGGGAGATTTGTTTCTGTCTCCCTTTATAAATAAGTAAGGTACGCGTCGTCAAAAAGCGCCGAAGCACGACCAGTAGACGATTTATCAGGGTGTTTCTTTTCAATGCTGAACTCTTGCAACACCTGCGTATCGTCTGCAGCTCGATCAACTCCTCAGTCCACAGTTCCTCCTGATGCTCCTGTGCTGGATCACTCATGCGGCACTGCGCCCATATTTATCCACAATTTCATGCTTAATTTCCATGGTCATCATGCGCTTCTTCTTCTCACTACCATCCTTACCACTCAGTTTCTTAGAGCTCATCGCTAATATGAAGAATAATTAACAAAATGGAGAGAAAATCAGCTACTCGCGGGCGACGCGTACAGAAGTCAGTGAACACTGAAGTGAACGAGCATCGGTGTCAGCGCGCATTCTCGTATCTCGAATATTTACTCGTATCTAGAAGCAAAAATCTGCCCGAAGGCTTGCTCGTATCTTGCAATACTCGTATGTAGAGACGCTCGTATCTCAAGGTATTACTGTATTAAAATTGCTTACTTTTCTTTAAAAGCATGCGTGCACATTTAGTCTCATTGTAGCCAGCACTGACATTATACTTCAGCGCTCTTACATTTTACTATCAAAGTAAGCTTCTGTCTTGGTGTCTGGGATGAGGCATGCTGGGAAGGGCTGATAACCTTGTGTTGTGTGGCTTTGTTAATGGCAAGACGAGAGAGTGCTGGGAAATGAAAAGTGGCTCACCTGTTATCACCTGTGGGAGCGCAGGGACACTTTACCACGGCTTTTACACGCTGCTTTGATCTCTTGACACGACTGTGCCAGCATCCCTGCGATAAGCTAAAGCCCATCAAAACTGACAACGGCACATGCACGCATCAGAAACAACAGGCAGTTCTTTCCATAAAAGTATTATATACAAATAATGTGATTAATCACAAGCTGTTGACATCTTTTATCGAATCTGTTGGAAAAACTAGTTTTTGTTTTGTCAGTCGTCCAAGGCTGTTTTTTTTTATTGCCTGAAGGGTCAATTTTTTTATTGATTTATTTTTTTCTATATTTGTGCATTTGGCAGATGCTTTTATCCAAAGTGATTTACTTTGCATTCAAGGAACACATTGACATTCTAATCAGTTCTTGCTTTCCCTGAGAATCGAACCCATGACCTTGGCGTTACAAGCGCCACTCTCTACCATTTGAGCGACAAGAAAGCTCAAACTCTGATGTAGTAGAGTTGCAGCCTCTGCAAAAAGCATGTCTTGTCTTGCTTTCCACTAACATTCAAAGGTTTGGGGTCGGTATCATTTTTTTTATACAATAGTCTCTTATGCTCACCAAAGCTGCATTTATTTGATCACAAATACAGAAAATCAGTAATATTTAGAAATATTATTGCAATTTAAAATAACTTTTTTCTTTTTTAATATATTTTAAAATGTAATTCATTCCAGTGATGACATTACTCCAGTCTTTAGTGTCACATGATCCTTCAGAAATCATTCTAATATGATGATTTGCTGTTTGAGAAACTTAATGATCGTATTATTATCAGTGTTAACCACTTTGCAGCTTCATATTTTTGTGGTGAATAGACAGTTCAGAAGAACAGAATTTTTTGAATTTCTTTTTTTTAAATCTTACTGACTTTTGAAAGGTAGTGTAGAATAAAAGATAAATGACAGATACTTAAAACAAGATGCGTTAAGTTGACTTAAAATGAAAATAATAATAATTCAACAATGGGGTAAGAAAAGTGTAATTAATTCAAAGGTAAAATGAGGGAACGTTTCGTTTTATTTCCCTCAAATCGAAATAATCAAGAAATTTAGCTTAATTTAAACTGTATCTTGAGGAGGTTTACGTGTTTGTTTTTAATTGGAAAACAAAACAATTTGCATTGGGTTGCACAGAAGGTATTATAGCCCTAACCAAGGAACTGAACTTATTATATTCATATTCAGTGATATTTAGAAGGTACAGTGTTACATGTGCAAATAATACAAGGGTATGATAAACACTTGAGATGCCAGAGTGCTGTTGTTCGGGGCTGAGCAGCATGTCCACTTGGCTCCATAGTTTCATAATGGAAAGCGTATGATGAAATGTTCATTTTTAGACTCTCACTTATATATTTTTATCATTATTCCTCCATGCCTTTCAGCTCTAGACATGCTGAGCTCTTGGTATGCCCCAAGATGCTTTCCATCCCAGAACATGAGTCATCTGCTGATAGTTATTCAACTAACAGCTGATCTGGCTTTTAGAGGGAGCTCAGGAGTGAGTTAAATGTGTGATGTGATATGAGAAATCACATAAAGCAGTTTCATAGATCTTGTGGAATAAAAGAGTTGAAAACATATGGTTTGTTTCCGAACATCTGCAGCTTACTGACATCAGATGAAAACATGGACATTTTAACAATGCATATTCATTGTTAAGAAAGCCAGTCATGATCAGTTAGTGCAAATAAAGCCATATAGATACTACATTATTTGTTTTTATTACCTTTTTTATATATTATGAAGCTGAAAAACAACATAAAAGTAGTCCATACAACATGGAAACAGCAATCAAAATATAAAATGTTACTGTATTTATTATAAAATAATAATATTAAAATATATGATGTATATTAAAATGTATATAATAAATAAATATATATATATATTATATTAAAAACATTTTTTTTTATAAATTATCAAATGAGCCCTTCAAAAGAAAAGAAAAATATTTAAACAATATAGTTTATTTCCCCCACACTTTTCAGTACTAGTCCGCCTAATGCCATGAGAATGAACTTTGACTCCTGTCCCAGCGAATGTCCTTTTTTGAATCATCGAACCATTCTGACAAATCACAAGGGGTTATTACCCCAGCTCAGGACCGACCTTAAAAGTCATCTGAATTACACACCAAATTAGCCCATTGAAAATGAATGCCCTCCCACTGTGTGCTGCAGTGTAAGTAGATTAATGTTGCAATGGCTGTGTAAATGGCTTTGTCTCCGACAGCACTGGTGTAAGGTGTTTCTGTCTACATCTCCCGCTGCGTTGACCTACTAATGAGTTATTAACAAAAGATGCATTGGATTCAGCTTTGGATCTGATCTCCCGGCAGGGTTTAGTTCATTTGAGGCTCTGTGTTTTTATTCCACCGACTATCGAAATAATGTGCTTCATGTCCTTGATGATTGATGTATTCTTGTGGATTTTATAGATGTCCATTCAAACTAGTTTTTGCAAGCGACATTTATTTATTTATATTTTATATTGTAGTAGATGTTTTAGCTGTGCTTTCAGGATGACCTTTTGTTTTTGTTTTAGGCCTTGTGTTGTCCAAGGAGAGGCAGAAATCTCACAAGTTTCTGTGTCTGCGAGTGGGTAAGGCCATGAAGAAGACGTTTGTGTCCAACGCCAGCGCCTCAATGCAGCAGTATGCACAGCGTGACCGCAAGCATGAGTACTGGTTTGCCGTTCCCCAAGAGAGGTGAGTCAGACATGGACTGAAACTGTGGTCCTTGCTCAGCCTGCATCCATTATTGATATCAAATCTGATCCATATCGCACTTTACTCTGGAAGACCCACTCACACCCATAAAAAGGAGCCATTTGACTGGCATGTAAAGTGACTAATCATTTTCCTAACCCTAATTTTCATACCAGATCTTACCACAAAAAAAATCAATTTAAATATTTTTCTTTTCTATTTTTTGTGGCCAACATTTTACAATAAGGTCTCATTTGTTAACATTAATTAAAAGGATAGTTCAAAAAAAAAATGAAGCTCCATGGGGAAAATAAAGGCCTTCTGAAGTGAAACGATGCGTTTTGTAAGATAAATATCCATATTTATAAAATATTCATATTATAACCGGTAAACGATTCTAGAACCAGTTCTAGTTCTGGTGGAAGAGTGACCTCTGACCTATGAGTTTGAACTGGGAAGAGGAGTCTTACTCTCCCCGAACCTTACGCTACTCCTACTCCTACGTCATGCATCGGGTCAGAGGTCAATCTTCTGCCACAACTAGACTCACGTTCAGCCATTACTGGAAGCCAGTGATTCTGGTTCATAAAGTTATAAAAATTTATATTTTTCTTACAGAAACGCATCGCCTTTATTAACCCCCTGGAGCCGTATGGATTGCTTTTATGATGGATGGATGCGCTTTTTAGAGCTTCCAAAACTCTATTCACTCCCATTATAAAGCTTGGAAGAGCCAGGATATTTTTTAATATAACCGATTGTGTTTGGCTGAAAGAAAAAAGTCATATACACCTATGATGGCTTGAGGGAGAGTAAATTATGGGATCATTTTCACTTTTGAGTGCACTACCTCTTTAATGCATTAACATGAACTAACAATGAGGAATATTTTTGTTAGTTCACAGAGCATCAACTAACATTAACAGATACAACTTTTTATTTTAATAATGTATTAGTGCCTTTTGAGATTAGTTTTATTAAAGAAGAATAAATGCTGTTCGTTGTTAGCTAATGTTAGATAATGTAGTTAAATAATGTTAACAAACAACCTCATTTTAAAGGGTTTGTTACTTTATGAAATTACTCAGCATAATTCAATTGAAGTCATTATGGGAATTTGTTTTTATTTTAAATGAGAAAGGATGAAGGTCTTTTTATTTGCGATTATCTCTCTAGTACTGAAACAGTACTGTCTTTGTCTCATTTCATCTATCCTTTGATTCATCACAAGCGCTCCGTGTTCTTCGTCCCACTGGAACTTATTCTGTCTGTTTTCACTTTATGAGATGAGTCACAGATATTTTTTAGGAAACACTTTCTGGGCTAAATCAAATTGAGAGAGTTAGAATAGAATAGCGTTGACAGTCGGCATGTTTTAGAAATAACTCCAGACGTGTTGCGTGGTAAAGGACTGAACAGAGTCTGTACTCGCTCTGTGGCCACACTGCTGTCTGTAGTCGTCATTGAGACATGGCCGGGCACGGCTATGTGACCTAGTTGGGTGGCGACCTGGATGATCAGTGTAAAGTATCATGACAATAGTGTGAGAGCAGAGGCTAAGAGACGAGACTTTGAAGCTCACGCTGCTTGTCAGCCGGCTGTCGCATCCTGATGCAAGTCACAATGAGTTTTCCACGGCTTTGCCTATTAAAAACAAAAGCAAGCATACAACTACCATTCAAAAATTATGGGTCATCGCTGTCAGGCCACAAAACTCATGTCTCTATATTTTGTCATTTTTGTTTTTAAAAATGAATGCTTTTGATCTTCCTTTACGTATGTGGGTTTTAACAAAAAAAACATTTAAAATGAGTTAAAACTAAACCTCATAATACCTCGGTTTACGAGTGAATCGGTGTACGAGCATTGTATCTGTGTACGAGAAAAATATTCCCTCGCCCAAGCGCATTTTTGTGTGGAAAAGATCTAACGCTCAGCATCTTTGCATGTATTTTTACTGGAAATATCCTAATGACAGCCTCTCACAAAACAGTCACGCGGTTCCAACCCGTTATCACCCCTTCACTCGTTCGTTCTCTCAGCGTTCTTCGGGTTTGCTTGCATCATTCACCACAGTGATACTTTTATAAGTGATTTACAGCGGTTTTACCTCGTGTTGTTAACATTAATTGTGATCGCTATTGTTCACGTAGTAAAATATATACGTACAGCATATAGACAGAAGGTACGAAATCCTCCCTCTAAGCAGTAAAACCCCACCCACCTCCCCCTCCTCTCGTCTCCTTCACGCCAGCAGCGACGCTACTCAAAGGTAAAGTGCGCGTTATAGTAAATTGTCAAGTATTTTAGAGTTTAATTACTAATTATTAATTAGTATTTATATGAGATCTTAATGGTTATAATTTTAACTGTAATTAATAGGGTAAAATCAAAAAAATATTCAAAATGTGCATTTATGGTCGTGTGTAATGAATCGAGTGATTTGTATTGCATTCTTATGGGGAAAATTGTTTTGGTGTACGAGAATTTTGGGTTACGAGCTCTTGGAATGAATTAAACTCGTAAACCGAGGTATTACTGTATACTGTTTTATGTGATTCATCCATAATTGTTTGTTGTCTGCGTTGCATAGCGTGTTGTTATTGAGGTGGAGCAAGGAAAGAAGAGGTTTGTTTGGGTGCCGAATGCAAATATTAACAGCGTTTCATCACTTACTGCACCTTTAACCTATTTAACAACATCCAAATCCATTCCACAGAAATAAGATTCATATTTGAATCAAAATTTGCCATTGTTTCTCTAGGTCAGACCACCTGTACGTTTTCTTCATTCAGTGGAGCCCTGATGTTTTTGGGGATGGGCTAGGAATCATCGCCCGTGATCCTGGCTTCATCGTAGTAAAGAAAATTGAGGATTCAGAGGCAAACGAGGAGCAGCAAACTGTTGAAAATTCAAAGGAGTGGGAGGTATGGCCCGTCCAGCTCCATTGTTTGGATTGATATTATATCTGTGATTTATGCCCGTGTCTGTATTCTCTGTGTTGATATGCACTGTATTTGATTCAGATATTTTCTCTTTATTATATTTGCACCTGTCTTTGTGCCTTTATTGTCTGTTTCTATGTTCCAGGTGTCTGGAAGTGTCTTTATTGTTTTTCCCGCGCTTAATACACCTTCATGCACCAGTCATACTTTTTCTTTTTTTTTGTCAGAGCTCCTGTATTCAGTCTTTTTGAATGTTTCTCAGACTGGGTTGTTTTGCACTTGGTCAGTAAGTTTCTTGTGAAACCAAGATGCATTGTTCACTGTGAGCTTGCAGGTGGTGTTTTGCATGACTGTGCAATTGTTTTTGTTTTGTTTTTCAAGAAAGAGGCACATGTATGCAGTTTATGCATGCATGAATCCCTTAGTCATGTTTAAAAGGCATGGTTTAGCCTGACTATAAATAAGATTCAAGCAAGTCATGCCTACAGGTGCAAGTGTTGTTCTCTTATGTATAATGAGTGGTGTGATGGTCCTTTATAAAGCTCAGTTTGGATGTTTTACTGATTGAATAATAGGAAACATTACCGCCTGATATTTCCCCGCATGTTATTGTGTTCCAGTTGCTGTATTGAAACTAATCTGTGGCACTGAGAAACCGATACTACGACCTACGGTAGCATTTAAATTTGACTTTAAATTAATGATGTAGGGAACAAAATAGACTGATTTGTTATTCTAGAACTGGAGGATCTTTGCAAAGCCACATGATCGTTTGATATGAATAAGTAAAATTAACTTTCTCTGATCATGACCACAGGGGTGGCGTGAGTCATGAACTCAAAGCGTATATTGTGATACTCAGGGGGTCAATTGTAACATTTAACAACCTGGAGTGATGACACTTGTTTAGCACATGCAGAGTTAATTGACCTCTTAACTGCATTTGTTGAAATTTTGGATGGCTTGTATTTTCCTCTGAAGGCTTAAAATTGTGATGCCTGTAAATTTAAACATTGTTCGGCCGTTAAATGTTAACAAGTTGGGGGCATTTAAATATATAATGTACATTGTTTCCTTACAGTATCTACTTGAATACTTCTTTAACAGAGGATACACTGAGACCAATCTGGGATAACGTGGATCATCAGCTTTTGCTAGTATTCTGGAATCCATGTCTGCTCATGTGCTGTTGTCATTAAAGCAAAAAGAGAGGCACATTTTTCAGCTTTTCACTGATAATAATGTATTATACGTACTACAATATACTGGATATATTTGCTGCATAAAAATGACAAGCATTTTGACTATTAGTCACATTTTTATTCTATTTATTCCTTTTAAAAAATGCAAGCACTTAGACATTTGCTTTAAATATTATTCCTGACAGCTAAAATAATTAGTATCACTTAAAGGTAAAAGTATTCAAGAAAGTTAATTATAATATTACTTTGAAGTCTGCTCTTATTTGATAAATAGCAAGTGGATTAGTATAATTTTTAAGTGTTAAATTTGCTGGGGCAGGTTGTAATACTTGTGACTTGTGTCAAATGTAATATTATTTCTCAAAGTAAATATTTTAACTGTATTATAATTGTTGGCACATGTATGTTTCTCGTGCATGTCAAGTAGTTTGGGAGTTATAAAAGAAAATGTAAACTCTCATTAATATTTGAGTAAAAATAGTGTTTCTCACTACATAGTGAACAGCCCATAATTGTGGGCACCATGCTCAAAAATGCTGTCTAACTCACTAGGTTATTTAGTACCATAGTGTTGCAGTTATTCTTCACAAAAAAGCAGTTTATTGGTTTGATGATAAGGTGAATAAATACATGCATGTTTAGTCCAGATAAAGAACGTGTGTATTTAACTCTGAACGAGCCCTCATCGAGAGCCTAAATGTTTTTCAGTGTCTGTGTGGATCCCTCCGTATTATATAATTGATCACTTACTCATTCCGCTCGCATGATAAATAAAATAAATATTTAGAGGTCGCTTTTAGGTGCGATCGTCCCTTTAAAAGCACTAAAGTCTTCCGTACACGAGGAGGGACGTATTTTAACAGAGCCAATCAGTGACAGAATCGTTCCGTTTCGTGCGATCTCATTGGCTCCCAGAGATGTCCGTCATTCGCTGTCGTCGTGTGTATGTCTGAATATGGCATGTTGTCGGCCGAAGGGAGGCTGAATGTGACAGATAGTAAGAACATGTTCTCTAAGCGGGTGAAGGAAGGAAATCCACTGACTCCTAAGTACTCTTATGTATGTAAACAGAAGTGTGTTGTGTGAATGCGTTTCATGTGAGAGCGGGATGTTGAATTTGTAGCGCGTAATGTGTGGCTGACGCGGGTTTTTTCTCATTGGTTTGTGTTGCTGCTTTTAATGTAAAACGGTATAAAAGTGAAATTTGACTGTGTGTGTTTTGTTTGTGTGTGTGTGTGGGAATCACTGGTTGTCTCACCTGAGACGATGCATTTTTTATGAATGCTCTAGTTTACCTTCCTCCTTGTACATTATTGAGGGTTATAAAGTGGCAACTTATCGGCTAAAACTTTTATTTACCGTCTTGGAGTTGAAGGACAGGGTCATTTCGCTTTTACTCTCGTTTAACACTACCAGTCAGGACTTTAAATAGATAGTTCTCAAAAAAAAAACTGTGCTGAGATTCCACATTCCTAATCAGTATGACTTCTTCCGTGAAAAACGAAAGAGGAATTTGAAGTGAATTGCTTTTTTATGTAAGAAAGGTGAACTGACGACTGAAGCCATGTCATATATTTGTTTAAGGAACAGTCAGAAATTTCTGATAAAAAAAAAAAAAATCTTGATATCTGCTTTATTGTCTGATTTGTCTAGTGCCATGGTACTTGAGAGGGACAGAAAGGGTATGCGAACCACACCTTAAAATATTAAACCCAAGCATGCCTTTCTAACAGGCGAAATGCCTTCTCTACTTCATCTTTTGCAGTCAAAATTGACTATATGCACACATTTGTTGGGTTGCGTGCAGAGTGCTATGCTGTTTCAGGGGCACTTGTGTCCTAATGTTTAGATAATGGGACTTGTAACCTGAAGGTTGTAGGTTTGATTCTCCATACCGAGAGGAAAACGCTGAGGTGCCCTTGAGCAAGATGCTTAACCCAGTCAAGTGTTATCAGATGCGTCACATACGTGATAGGTGTGGTGACAAACAAGCTGTTAAAATGTGCGACAGGTCAGGAATGACATTTACTGAAGATTACATGCAGAAAACAAATTCAAGGTCAGCATACGGTGGTATTCAGTACGTTTTGTTTTATTCAAGTGCGTTGTTCTACAGGACAAGCTTTCTGATCATGTAACATTTGGATGATTTTCAGAATGAGAGTCGGTAAATAATGACTGAATATTTAGTTTCAATGGGGACTTTGGGTGTTTGCTATTTCTATGTGGCTCTGCTATGGCTTATGTTAGCTATTATGATTATGATTTTCACATCTGTCTGCAGAGCTTCATGCAAAACGGTTCGCACAATCATGCAAACACTCTCTGTGTTGTCTGCTCACATTTGTACTGTAGTTTGACGTATAGACATGATCTGGACTTTCAATCTTACACTCATCTCTTCCATATACCATAAAGACGATCATTCCTGACCGCAGTTTTTAAACTTTAGTAGATAACAAATCCAAACTGCACATTCTTGTCCATATTTTGGCCTCATCCTGTCGTCCTGCTCAGCAGTGTGGTTGTGTCCCCCTGTCTCTGGAGCAGGTAGTGTCATGGACTGAGTACCACTGCCGGATCGATGCGTTAAACAGTGAAGATCTGCGCTCCCTATGCAAACGCCTCCAGGTGCACAAAATCAGTAGAACCTGCAGATGTAGTTCTAGATTAGATTGTACTTGTCTTGTGGTGGATGGCCAGTTTGAGCCTGAGATCAAAAAGTATCTGTGCAGAAAATTCCATAATTTCCATAATTTAGTTTTTCTGTCATTACCATATTTTCCTGCATATAACCCGCAGACGCAGATAATCCGCGCCCTCATATAGCCCGCGGGGTTTGGGGTTTTGTGTAAAAAATCGTTGGCATAACCCGCACCCGTAGATTTAAGATTTAGAAACTTTTTTGTGTAAGTTCACATTTCAAATGTTTCTCGCATGACATCAATTATCCATAACTGTTCAGGCTCGGTACACAGTGCTTGTGCGCGAAATTCAAACAATAAGAAAACAAACACAAGTCAGAAGAAAAAGAAAAAGCAGTGTCTCCCGCTGTGCAGCAGCAAGTCCCTTTAGAAGCGATTCTACTGGTGTTGATCATCGGATGAGAAGATAAGAGCCCGCCCTCATGGCAGCACAGCCAATCACGTCATCTTGCGTGATTGACAGGTCAGACAGCCTATCAGTGCCAGCTGTCAGAGTGATAGTACAAGCGCCAGAGACAACAACCCTCGCAAGAAAGAAAAACAAAGAAAATACTGCAAAGAAAACCCTATAATAAATATATTGAAATATTATTACGTGTAAAAAATGTGTGATATAGCCTGCACCCTTATATAACCTGCACCACCCCTGTTGGGTTTGTAAAATCTGGTATAACCCGCGGGTTATATGCGGGAAAATACGGTAATTCATTTTGCAATTCTTGCAATGCACAAATTGGAACTTCATGTCCCTGCTAAGTTGCAAAAATACTATTAGGTAAAAATACTGGGAGTTTTCTCCTTTTAGAATCCACACATTATTATTATTTTTAAATGCATACATTAGGACCTTTTTTTTTTTGTTAAGTTCCAAGCAGTTGCATCCCCTAAGATCACCCAAACTGAATGAAATTAGGAATTTTCTGGATGCTGTGCTAGGGAAAGTGGATTGTATTTTCAGGTTCAGGTGGGTGTTTGGGTCGAGATCTGCACTGACTGCTGATCGGTTATTTCTGTAAACAATTGATGTAATTGAAGCACGGACAAGGTAACCTGAGTGTTCAGGTCACTAGAGGGAATGTTAACTGTCTGTGGCACTACATTGTAAAATGACACCACTAGTCCTGATGTAACAGGCTTTAGAACAGTGCTTCTCAACTGGTTATGCTTCAAGATCCAGAATTTATATTGAATGCCAAGTGGTGCTCAAACACAGTAGAAAAATTGCTTATTAAAGTGAACAAAAATGTCCTTGCATTGCATTTTAAGCTGTACATTTTATCATTTCGCGCGCTTCCTCGGAATCAAACCCATGACCTATACATGGCGCTGTGCTTGCAACACAATGTTTGAGCTACAGGAATCCTTATGCTCATATAATGAAGTTTGTTAATGTTACAATGAGCATCCTAATTATTATACTGACAGGCCGAATAGGCAAATTGACCATTTCCACTGGTTGAGAACCACTGACTTTGGGAAATATTGCATAACAAATCTTTTATATGAATGCATATAGCCAAAACATTTCCTGTGAGATTAGTTTTGTTGTCTCAGGTTAATGTGTCCCCTTAGGTTAATTCCACCATATATAGTCAACTCAACCCCAACTCAGGTTGAATTTGCATGTTTAGTCTTTGCAGCTTTACTTCCACAAATGTTTTGAATACCAAATCCGTTTATGGGTACATTTCAGGGAAGATCTAGAGTCATGCCTTGTTATCAGATTTATGTGTGCTGTTTGCTAATGCTGTTTCTGTCTTTAGATCACAACAAAGGAGAACGTGAACTCTAGAGATGGCACGTCCATCACCGCCAGTCTGGAGCCGGAGACGTTCAAGCCAAACCTGAACGAATCCAGTGACCTTCTGGAGGCTGAGCAGATTGAGAAGGTAAGGGCACAGTGACGCTGCGATGGAAGAAATCTGTCCGCTGCTCCAAGCTTTACAGTTTTTCATTGATCCACTGGTCCAAAAATAGGCGTCCCTCCCTGCTGTTCACCGGTTATTGATCGACCGGAGGATGGTCTGAGACATGTTAACAGACAGATTTATTCACTTGTCATGTAATGGCCAATGGCATAAGAACGATTGGTTAAGGGAAGGAGATGGTTCTTCAGTCAAAAATGATTAATCGCCCTCATGTTGTTCAAAACCTATATGGTTTTCTTTGTTTAGCTGAACTTTTTAAATCTTTTTCATTTAGGAAAAACTACTAATACCCTTTAAAGGGATAGTTCTTCCCAAAATAAAAGTGATCCCTTAATTTACTCTCCCTCAAGCCATCTTAGGTGTATATGACTTTTTTTCTTTCAGCCAAACACAATCGGTTATATTAAAAAATATCCTGGCTCTTCCAAGCTTTATAATGGGAGTGAATAGAGTTTTGGAAGCTCTAAAAAGCGCATCCATCCATCATAAAAGTAATCCATACGGCTCCATAAATATCCATATTTATAACTTTATGAACCAGAATCACTGGCTTCCAGTAATGGCTGAACGTGAGTCTAGTTGAGGCAGAAGATTGACCTCTGACCTGACGCATGACGTAGGATGTGGAGTAGCGTTTCGAAGAGAGTAAGACTCTTCTTCCCGGTTCAAACTAATAGGGCTGGGAAACAAACTCAAGCTCCTCTGACATTTCTCTTGAAAAATTCTCGTTTTAGACTTCTAATTCGTGACCGGTATTTTGTTTTGATCTATCCTTTGCGTCGGGTCAGAGTCAATATTATTTCAAATTAATGCCACTAAAAGAAATATTTTTTTATAAGCTTGCAGTCAGAGTCTAATGTGATGACATAGAATGGATGGCACACAATAATATTACTTTTTCACTGGATGCATGCAAAGACGTAAACAGTGTAGTTTGATTCATGAACAAATGACTCTTGGGTTAGTTTTTTTATTTTATTCATGTTGATTCAGTCGTACATATGACCATATGACTTGTGCCCAAGTATTCTGAAGCCATACGATTGAATGAGATGTTGCTTTGGCAACTAACTGGAACATTCTAACCCTAACCGGAACTAACACCCAAACATTCTCCAACATTGCAAACACAATTTCGCTCACAGCGTAAACAGTCACAACACACATACACCTTCACTCATAACACAGTCATTTCGCTCTGACACAGTTCTGAAAGTATTGCACATGGGGTTACTATGGTTTCTTTAAACTCTAAAATGCTTTGTTGCTTTTTGCCTTTAACGGTCTGCTTGAAAACAAATTCTTCTATCAGTAACAACGTCTTTGTCAATGTCACTGTAATCTGGGAATTCCTGGACAATGATGGCAAACTCCTGTGCCTCCTTTTCCAAGATAGCATCTGCAAGGCTTGATTTTTGCACGAGTTCTTCTGCGGCTGCACGGTACAGCGCCGAAAGAGTGAGTGAAGCGTTATGGGAGTGAGCGACCATACGGACTGATGCACGTCAAATGCGAACTCAGCTCATGCGCACTGAACTCGGTGCTATCATTAGTCACGGGGATCGATATAACTGATGCTAAGTGGCGACTTTGTCCCTCTTTTGTGCTCGAGATATCAGGTTTCGGCGACATAAACTTATCAACATAACTGATAAGAAAAATAGGGAATTTGGCGGTTCCACTTCAAAAACGTTAACATAACAGGGTTGACGGGTTAACCAAGCTCGCGATAAGTGGGTTCCACTGTAGTATAAATTACTACTTTAAATAATAAAATAATAACACTGAATCAGACAAACATATTTTTGTATTGCTGCTACTGCAGTTGTGTTTTGTTGGACTCTCTTCCAGGAATGCAGCACGAGTGTGTTCACTTTTTAACTGTTGCAGTTGTCAAGGACATTGCTGTAATATTCATAGATGATGGCCTGATCTTTCGATCTGATCTTACTGTGCCATTTGCAATGCGTTTTGTTGTGAAGCTTCAGAGGTTTTGTGTGGTTATGAGGTTTAAATCATTGCGCCCTGCGGGTGCCCGACTTACAGACGCATCAGCGCTCTGTGAATGAATCACCTCAGGTGCCTCTCACAGACCCCTTCATTCAGACGTAGGCCCATTTTGTTGGTAAATCAAATAAACTTGTGTAATTCAATGCTCTCCAAGTGCTGGGAAAGACTGGACCCGCCAGAGGACACAGAGACTGCTGGACATAAACATTTGTTGAGGAGACACAGCAGTGTGTGTGTGTGTGTGTGTGTGTGTGTGTGTGTGTGTGTGTGTGTGTGTGTGTGTGTGTGTGTGTGTGTGTGTGTGTGTGTGTGTGTGTGTGTGTGTGTGTGTGTGTGTGTGTGTGTGTGTGTGTGTGTGTGTGTGTGTGTGTGTGTGTATATATACATATAACGTATGGTGTTCAGCTTCTCTTTGTGTTAGTGCTACTGTAATTGGGCTCTTAATGTTTCACAGATTTTGCTCTGATCCTGCACACGTTTTTTATTCATTCTGCACCTTCATGTCTCTGCGTTCATCAGTCATTGTTCTTTTTTTGATCTTTTTTTCGTTTTATTTACAGATTATAGCAGAAAGTATAAAAAAAGAAACAGGAATATTCAGGAGCACAGAAACTTGTCAGTGCTGTCCCATGACTTTTATCAATTATAAAATAGTTTTGCTGCTGAAAAGCGACAAGATGGTAATGATGTTGTTTTTAAAGTAACTAAATTTGTTTATTCAAATAAATGAAACTTTGCCGTGATACTTTTGAATTCTACCTCTAACACACCATACAAACAAACATTAATAAATGTATAAATCATTATTTTTGTTCGTTCAGTCAAATTCTTATGGACTAGGGACATGGTGCTGGAAAATAAATACGAGATAAATTTCAAATATCAATTAGTTGGCAAGACAGCATTTCAAAATTTTCCTCTAGCTTAAGTTTTTCATCTTGTATTTATTTATTTTATTTCAGCTGTATTTCAGTACACAAAAAGTTTTAAATAGTTTTGGTTAACACAAATAGCCCTGGTCGGCGGTGGTTCTTTGCTTCCACAACATCTTCACCGATTTTCCTCTTTCAAATCTCAAATCTGCATCACGGAAAAGATATTCCTCAGATTATCATGCCAGATTTAGCACCTCCCGTGATCCCACATGGAAGTAATACTTACTGTAGACATTATACGAGGAGATATTATAAAGACAGCAGCCGCTCATCCATCTCCGTTGTCCATCTGACCCGTACATCCGCTTGTTTCACGGACGCCTTTTTAAAGGTTCAGTCACTTCAGTCTCCTTGTAGACTTGTCTCTCATTGGCTATTGTGGAAGTACTTGCGTAATCCTAGTCGGAATCAACCCATTTTAAAATTCTCTGTTTGATATTCCCGGGGCATCCTTGATGTATCGCAACCAGATCGGGAGGTCTAGGATTTTTTTTTAAATCTGTAAATGCCTCATATTACCAGATAACAGCAGAACCAACTGTTGCCCTGGAATGCTTTTTTTTTCTCTCAGAATGGTTAATTCTGCCTAAAACTCTGAGCTCAACTTATGTAGCTCAACTTATTTCCTTTTTTTATATGCAGTTGGCGAAACATCTCCCGCCCAGAACCATCGGTTACCACTGGAATCTGGCCTTCAGCACATCTAAGCATGGCATGAGCATTAAGACGCTGTACCGTACGATGCAGGATCAGGATTCGCCCATGCTCATGGTCATCAAAGACAGTGACGGACAGGTCAGACGCTTCCCATCAGTTCTTGCATTCAATGTGACCAGGAGCAACGTCAAGATTTTGGTTCAGTGGTTTCCTGATCTAATAGTCTGTGTGCTCTTGTAGTTATTTGGGGCTTTGGCGTCAGAACCCTTCAAAGTCAGCGAGGGTTTCTACGGCACAGGAGAGACTTTCCTGTTCACCTTCTATCCAGAGTTCGAGGTTTGTGTTCAGTTTATCCATTCATTTTCGTTACAGGAAATTAATTCTGATTTTCATAATTAAAGACTTCATTTCAAACTTCATTGCAGGATTTAAATGGTGAACAAGAGGGATCAATTGTGTTTTCTTGCTCTAAAAGGCTGTTTTTCTCTCTGGCAGGCGTACAAATGGACTGGTGATAATCTGTTCTTCATTAAAGGAGACATGGACTCTTTAGCCTTTGGTGGAGGAAGGTCAGTAACTGAGGGCACTTTTAATTCATGTTAAAATATTTTCAGTGCTGATTTTCATTAGAGGTCTCTGAGCAAGACCAAAAATAAAATTTGTATGCAAATGTAAACATGAACGTTTGGCCAACACATAGCAAACATGCAAGTTATTTCTTAAGTACTCATCTCAGTGCTAAGGGGTCGGATAGTTTACTTCAAATGTGTTATTTTTCAGGTAGCTGACTGTAAAAAAGATTTGAAAAGGAAAAACTGTCTGTCGTAGGTGACAGTTTATGCTAATGCACACGTAGAAACTTTTGAAATAATTTTTACATTACTGTTTACGTTATTGTGAAAATTTAGGGTCAGTTTCTTTTTTTTCTTTTCTTTTTTGAAAGAAGAACGAATTTCTGCATTCGCCAAGTCTGCATTTATTTAATCTAAAAACAGTAATATTGTGAAATTGTTACAATTTAAAATTAAATATGAAATATTTTTTTTAAAACTAATGTAATTTATTCCTGTTATTGCGAAGTCTAATATGCTGTTTTGCTGCTCAAGAAACATTTATTATTAATTATTATTATTATTATTATTAATGTTGATTAAATTAATTAGTTGATTAATGTTTTTGTGGAAACGCAACATTTTGTGGATTAATATTTTTGTGTAAAAGTAATAGATTGGTATGAATAGCAAAGATGTGAATTTTAAATATTTTGTCAGTATAAATTTGTATAAAAAATGTTTTCAAAGGTATAGATTTAATTTAATTTTATATTGATATTTATCATTTTATTTTTTATTTTATTATTGCTCAAGTTAGTGCGTCCTGGTTGATAAAAAGCGTTACGTGATAAAACACAAAAGATTCAGCGGTGGCGTCGGCTACATTTCGTAAGGCGACGACAGATTAGTGTCCATGTACTTGTAGAGTATGTTTTGCAAAATCCTGAAGTTTAGTTTTAAAAATAATCTCCTCCGTGTCCATTTACATGATGATGAAGGTTTTCTTCTCTTTCAGTGGTGAATTCGGGCTTTGGCTGGATGGCGATCTTTATCACGGCAGGAGTCATTCATGCAAAACCTTCGGGAATCCCATGCTCTCCATGAAGGAGGATTTCTTCGTGCAGGATATTGAGATCTGGTCGTTTGAGTAGCAGCATACAGGGAGGTACCTTTGTGTTTTTAGTTGGACAGAGGAACTGGACATCAGGCAGATCCCAAACCTTACTGCACATCACCGCGGCTCCCAGGAAGCCCGTAACGAACGCTACCGTTACCACGCTTGTCGTATGTTACTCCTGCATTTAATACAGAGCTCTTCTTCGTGCTGTTTAGTATGTGTGTGTTTTGTTCAAGCCGTGTGCAGCGTCAATAACGAACGGGAGGATGTAACGAGGGACCCCCGTGAGAGACTTTAACATCGAGTGGAGATGACGATGATAGCGATGATGGTGGCACGGGTTTGGGCTGCCCGAAAACTGTAACAGTCCAGTTTACCTGAGCTGAAGCGGCAGGAGATGATGTTAGCCCATAGGATGTCACTACTGCAACTTGGGGGAAAAACAACTGAAAACACATTCCCTTGCTCTCAGAGGAAGAATATGCATTTTTGGATCGCGGTGGCGTGGAACACAGCCGTGGTTTCTTTTAAGGCGGAATATCCAAGTGTCGTGAAATTCGTAGTCTTTCAGTCGTTCACCATCATAGCACACCGTGTCGAAGCACATAATCAGAAACCCCATAGTCGTAATGTTCTGTTCAGTGGGTTTTACGTGTGAGTGTGGCTAACACCGACCCCCTCCGCTTCGGAAGGGGCCGACTTTTACTGTTCGTAGGCAGAAATGTGTCGCAATAGATTTGTGGAATATGCAAATTCCTGTCCTGTGACCTCAAATAATCAAAACGGGGCACTTTTGTTTTACCTGTTTCTCTTTCCGAGAGACCTTTTACGTCTTGACGGATTAATTGCTTTTCTGGGTGTCATTTGAAAAGCCTGAGACATGGTTTAATTGTTTTTCATGAATATAATGACAATTCTATATTTATGTATATGATTCAATTCATATATATATTGCTGTTAAATGTGACAGTGATCTTTTTTGTGCTGATTTCTCAGCTGTTACTAATATAATGTATATTACCCTGTACATTAATGTTAAAATAGTTTATTTGTTCCTCTCTCTATATATATAAATATATATATATATAAATGAATATACAGTTTGTGGATTGGTGGGTTGCTTCTCGCACTTTATTAATCTAGTTTCAAGCCAGGTTCTTCAGGCCTCATTAGCAGTAGCAGTACAGTATATATTTTTGTTTGTCTTTTAGATCATAGAGTAAATAAATAGTTTATAAAGAGCTTGCTGCTACTGTGGAGAGGAAAAGCCCCAGACGGGCGTCTCAGCGGTCGAGCACAGGGTCAAATGTGACGGACTCTCTTCTCACGTCTCCTGTCCCAGCGTTTGTTTTGTTTCGTCTCTGGTCTTTTTTCTTTCTTTTTTTCGGTGTCTAGATTGACTGTGCACACAGCGAGAGGAGCGCATATGTCCTTTCAGAGTCACAGATGAGAAGTGCAAACGAATCCTTCATCTACTTCACCGGAATCTAATGTTACAGTGATGTATAAAAACAATGAATACTAATAAATTGTTGTAACCTGGGACAGAATCAGGTCTTTGATGGTTTTTGTTTTCTTGGGTCTCCTTAGATCTCTTCACCACTGAATGAGTAATTCAATTAATTCATTTATTTCATCCTGACTCAATCTAATACCATAGTATTTTGGAAAGTAATTCTATGCTATATGAATATGGTAATCATTCATTCATGCAAGCAATTTGGTTCACCAAGTAATACTTTTACACTTTTGTAAACTCATATTTCTTAGTAAAACAAAAATCCATAATTGAGTGGATTGTCTTAAGTATTTAACATGTGGTTTAAGGGGAGGGGCTGAGATGATTATTTATTTCTTCAAATAATGAAAATAACGATTGTGATGACTTCCTGTGATGGTCACAACACAATTATTGTTGATTTTGTTTTTAACCTTTGACAGCACCTTCATCAAGCTTTGACATTTTGGACTGCGCTGACTATATACTGTATATATGCAGCATTAGAGTCTGTATGTTTTTATTTTGTTTGCAGGGTCAGATTCTTTGTCCAGCTGGTGCGAGAGCGCCACCTGGTGGTCATATTGTAAAGTGCACAAAATCCGTCTGTGGTCGTCAAACCTCCATCCAATTATGCAATAATGCAAAGCCTGTAAAACAGGTTCACAAATGTCTTTCCAGTCTTATGATATTTCAAACTATATTTGACTCCAAATATAACAATGAAAACTATGTACAAAGAAGGCAAATGATATGAGTGGCTACATACACAGAGCCAGATATATTGACCAAAAATGTGACGGTCATAACCACAAACTCTTTCCGAAAATATATACATGAATTTACTTTGTATAGAATGCCATGTTTATTGCGAATTCAATTTTTGTGACGGCACAAAACTTTGACTTTAAACAACAGAGAAAGGCAAAAATAATAATAAAAGGCCCGGGTGAAAATCAAAACGCACACCAGTCTGAAACGGCAAAAAAAAGCACCGAGTGCGATGCAGTCCCATTGATTGTACTTAGTATTTAGAAAACACTTTTTTACAAGTCGAGCAGCCAGTGGTTTAATCATTATTTTGCACAGCAATGTTGGCTTTAAAGTAAAGCACGGGATTTTACCTCATTTAATTGCAGGTGTCAAGGCAAATTACACTACATCATAATGAAAATATGAGTCTATTACTATCCGACTCCACGTGAATACAGCCAAAGAATTTCCTCATCTGAGACTTGATCCTTTTGCAGTCTGACAGAAATCCCTTTTTCCCAAAGAACATTAGGCACTCGGATGTTGCCACCAGTGGCAGATGTGTCGAGTTCAATGGCAGAAGAAATGAAAAATCAGTTTCTTTTTCAGTTTGAAAGTTCCTTCCTAGTAAACCAGGTACTGTAACTCAGAGTAAATGAGAGGAAACATCACGGCACAGGCTCTATACAGGATGGCTCCGCTCTTGACCAGCGCTCGTGGAAGAGTGAGCCAGGATTCAGATTTGAAGCTGAAGTAAATGGCGTACAGGGCCACCGCGAAAAAGTGGCCTATTAGAGTGAAGGGTCTCGGCGACAATCTAAGGAAACGAAAACAGATTATTGATGTGACAATGACTCTGATGGATCTCTGATGTCTGCCAGAAGAACCAGTGAAAGAGATCTGATATGAGGACCCTAGATGGGTTTTCAGTGGCAGATTGTGTGTAAATACTTACACGGACAGAAGGCCGATCGGTCCATTGATACATTCTCCGCCAAGTTTGAAATAGTGGAAACAGGCTTTTCTCAACTGATACAGTGAATCTGAAAATAATGTATTATAACTATTCAGTGCATTACGTAATCGGATCACTTTTTCTGATGTAACAAGTAATAACGTATGGCATATGCGATTTATCACAATTACACAATCAAAAACTTGTCATATGTGATTAACCAAATCGATTAATTGTGATTAATCACATGTCCCATATGTTTTTGCTTTTATAAGTTATAAATTAAATTACTAAAGCATTTTATAAACAGCTGAATTCAAATTCTCTCTCTTCTCCATAACGTAGTGACTTGCGCAAGAATAGACCAAAAATACTAAAGCAGCAAAACGCGTTACTAACTTTAAATATGAAGAGTTGCACAGCAACTACAAGCTGTAATGTTGTAAAATCATTTGTCAAACATAGCTCTAGGAGTCAAGAAATATTATAAGTGCTTAAAAAAATAATATTCAAAATGTGTTTTTAAAAGAAAATGAAAGTGTATATGGATGTTATATAGGCTATGTTGATAAATGTAGTATGGAGTAAACTTAACATGGAGTAACGTAACATTACTTTCCATAAAAAGTGACTACATAATAAGTTACTGTTTAGGGAGTACCGTGATAACACTTTAGATCTAAATGTCAGTTTCCCCAAAACTAACTACAATAGTTGTAGAGATAAAATGTATATTTAATAACGTGTTTCGTCACTTACTGTCGGTCGCAGCAAACAGCTCGTACAGCGCTTGAGCCAAGACGTTCACTACAAACGAGTGAGACGATTTCCGCTCCCAGTGGAATTTCTTCTTTGCCTGACAACAAAAACAGTTTCACTTGATCTAAAACCTGTGATGCCTTATCGTCTACTGCCTCCAAAAGCATTACACCTATTGTAGTGCCTAATCTCAGTCAGGTGGTCTGGTTACCTGGAGCACAGCTGTATTGTCGTAGAGATCAGGGATGTTCTTTAGCAGGTCTCTCCAGATGCGAACGTCATTCAGCACAACGCTCATCCCGCCACCGGTCAGAGGATGACGCATGTTGTACGCGTCTCCTAAGAGCAGAACTCCTAGTGGAGGACAGGTGGGTCATCACTCGCAACACACACAGCCGTTTTACTGCTCTCAACATTGATGATGATGATAATAAGAAATGTTTCTTGAGCAGCAAATCAGCATATTAGAATGGTTTGTGATCACGAGACACTGAAAATTGGAGTCATGATGCATCAAAGGTTTAAACTAAATTGTAATTATATTTCACGATATTACTGTTTTTAATTATTTTTGATCATATAACGCCTTGATGAGCATCTTTCAAAATGTTGTCTTGTGTGTGTTGATGTACTATATAGAGTCACTCCCTATTGCTTACCTTGTTTATTGACTGGTGAGGGTGGCAGGAAGCTGGCGGGCATCGTTCTCAAGCGATCATTCTGCAGTGCCATCATGAACGGCTCCTTTAAGTGCTCTGTGTTAGCAAAATACACACATTTCTTAGCATTTAACTTTGTTGCGCTCTATATAGGAATATAAGTATTTTAGAAATCCATGAGTATAAAAAGGACCCATTTTAGTCTGAGACCTGGTAGTTGGGGGTAGATTGTTTCTGTCATGTACTGCTTAAGGTCTCGGGGCATTTCTCCTCTGATATCCACCAGAACCCGAGTCTCATTGGAGGAGATCTGATAGATCAACACTGGACTGGGATCAGCTAGAACTAGCTCTGCGTGATTGGGCTTGAACTGAGGTGAGTCCTGGAAGAGAACACGACCGAACAATAAATCGTTGTGTTGCTTGGGAATTTTTAACAGAGGCATGCAACCCTTATATTTACCTTCATTATGCATCCAACAAAATGAGACGACACTTTAACTTTCCCA
>JAWRVZ010000005.1:4447500-4547500 GCA_037043235.1 Rhodeus uyekii
ATTATAAAATAAAAAGGCTAATTATTCCATTGTTATTTTGTTTTGCTTGATGAACTTAAAAACATACATTAATTGATGCATTTATACAGTGTTTGGGATAACCCATTATAATAATTCAAGTTATGTAATCTAAACCTATTTTCATCTAACTAGTAAAATAACACATTCGTTTTTTATCCATTTTTATAAATGTATGTGTTAAATTTACTTTAGATATTTACTTTATCAAATAAGTAACGCAAGTTACTTTTTCCCATGTATTGACTGATGAATCTCATGTCTTCATGTTGAGAGAAATCAGGAGTCGTTGTGTGTGAACATGATGATTATTGCAGACCTAGACTTAATGTGAGCATTTACTAATCTCACTTGCACAAAAACAGATTCAGTACTCCTCAAAATGAATAAAATATGAGTAACACAATATTGTAATGCCTTACTTTCCAAAATAAATTTCCCCAACACTACATATATACATATATTCACATATAAAGAGTTCATGCAGAACAGAGCAGACAGATTTAAAGTAATCTGTTCAAGATCACATACTGAGGTAAACGAGGAAGAAAGACAAATGAACTGAATTAAGACACTGTATCAAATGAGAGTGTGTGGCATGATGTCATGATACCGTAAAAACTGCATTAACAACAATAAATCTTAAAAATAAATTTGCAGTGATTAAAAAAAAAGTTCTAAAATAAGCTTCATTTTCTTTAGGCAATATATAATTTTATTTGAAAGTTATGAAAAGACCTGGAGACGTCTTCATGACATGCTCATCCAAACACTTAAATAAACAGTATTTATATGGAAATCCTTCCAAATGTCAGTTCCGCCCCCAGTGTAATCACTGTGATGATGTGAGATTGGACAGCTGTGTTGTCTGTGTGTTTGAGTGAGTTTGGCCTCTTCACAGTCGAGTATGTAGTCAAGAAGATACTCTCACAATCACGATGATTCACTGACACACTGAATGTTTTCTGAGGATGTTTGGAAGCCAGAAGCTGTTCAAAAGAATCTTCTCGCATTAGCAAGGCGGTGTGTGAAATTAGAAATTATTTGAATTACACTCTCCCCCCCCCTCCTCCCTCTCTCTCTTTCTCTCCTTTCCCTCCCCCTCCTTCTCTCTCTCTCTCTCTCTTCTCACACACACACACACTCACCCACACCTCTACCTGAGCGTCACATCTGCTGCATTTGATTATTTTGATCATGTGTATTAAAACAGTTGAAGGCTTGCATTTCATTTCATTTCTATTTTTCTTTGGACAGTAAAAACAATGATTTCTTATAACATTAAATGTCTTTTTTTTCATAATTGTGGCTTCATTAGAAGTGCCTTCATTCTTTAAAACTCATAGTGGTACATTGGTACAGTGATGACATCAAAGGGTAACACCTTTATCCAAAGAGACTTACGTTGCATTCAAAGTATAGTCCAAACAACATGATATTACTATTATTTATTTATTTATAAAAAATACTTAACCAATTATTTATGTATTTGTTAGTTACTACTTAGTTTAACCAGGTGGGTTTTTAATACCCTTCTTTAAAGCCTGTGGTTCTCTAACTAACTCTGAATAATTCTCTAACATACTTTGAATAATTCTTGTTTTGCAGAAATTGATTTGTTTCTAATTTGCAACAGTGCAATTCCGGCTGTAACCACACGGTATCGCTCTCTCTCTCTCTCTCTCTCTCCAAAAATGCACAGATTGTCCCAAACCTGTGGTTTTGTCTTGAAATGATCGTGGTACTTTTTTGTTTCCATCTTATTCCCCCCCTATTTGAATAAGTTTAATAAACAGGTGAATTTGGTTGTTTTAACAACCAGGAAAATTGACTCTGACTCACTTTCAAGCAGGAACTCGATTGCAAATTTCCCAGCTAATGCAATACAACAACTGTGTGAGAAACGCTTCCTTTTTCATGATAAAGTTTCATTACAACAGACAACGTCACTGCTGTTAGTATGTCCTGAAACTACTGATCTTGCATTTAAAACTCATTGAACGGTATTGAAATAAGTGTAAAAGACGGGTGTAACATGTAATATGTTTACCATATGAACAAAGAGAAGCCGATCACTTTCGTTGCTCCATTTCAGGTGTTTAGTTTATTGTAATTAAGTTATAAAATATCTGATGCAGAAAAATCAAATGTAAAAAGAACACAATAGTACCCAGACTCATAAATACAGTATTTACATATTATAGTACAGAAGAAAAACAGCAAGTCCTTTGGTCTGGAACACTAAATGGAAACAAAAAGAGTTGAACCCAATGCTACATCATTTTTTAATGTAACTTTCTATAGCACACATGAAAAAATGTTTTGGCTTAGTGGAGAAAGGGCCATTCCTTTGTGGATGTTTTTTTCACACAATAAATGTGTGGTTTTTTTCCCATAATGCACCTGAAGGCAAAAGAAATCCACCGAATGGACCAGGCACTGAGAATGAGGCACTTGTGTGCCCAGTTAGAGAGACTAGGGATTGGCACGTGGAAAGGTGCTACTCATGTTGATTGATTATGAATTGTTCTCCTATGCGGTGGAATCTGGCGGCTTCTTATCTTTCCTCTTCTTTTTCTTGGTCTTCTTGGCCTGGCAGGGTTTGCACACACAGCACAGGATGCAGGGAGAGGCCAGCAGCAGCAGTGGTGACGTCACCAGCACGATGATGCTGACGCCCACCAGTATACCGACCACCTGAACACATCACAACCACACAAACCACATGACGAAGTCTAAAGGGGAACTCAACCAGGATCTTGACGCTTGTGAGTAGATGTCATCTAATTTCATGATAGTAAATTTGTAAGTCTTTTCCTGCTGATTGAAACGAGTAAACAGAAAGTGCTTTCTAAAATGAGTAATATAAAAAATTAGACATCATATTTGGAAATTGGTAGCTAATAAACTGGCGTAATGGGAAAAAAAAAATCAATGTTAACTGGCAATCGAGCTCACCTGTGTCCTGTTCCACATGACAGAAGCTCTGGAATGTCCCAGCTTGTTTCGGCACGGTCCTTTATCATAATGTCTCAGGAATATATCGCCCTATAACCATAGAGACTTTTTTATTTATTCATTCAGCAGCTTTTATCCACAAGTAATAAATGAAACAACAACAAAATAAATCCAATAGACAAATATTTTATTATTATTAAATTGATTTTCATAAATTAAAATATTGATCTAAAATTTAAATAATACAATAATAATAATAATAATAATAATAATTATTATTATTATTATTATTATTATATTAAATTGATTTTCATAAATAAAAAAATATTTGATTAAAATTAAACTAATACAATAATAATAATTGTTATTATTATTATATTAAATTGATTTTCATAAATAAAAAAATATTTGATCTAAAAATTAAAATAATACAACGATAAATATTATTATTATTAACAACCAATTATTTTATTTTATTATCCATTTAACATTTTCACTCAATTGTAGGAAATGTATTATATTTTAATAATAATAATAATATATATTTTTAATTAATACAGTACTACTGTAGTATTATTATAATTATTATTAAAATTGTAAATTATTATATTATATAATTAACAATTGATAATTGTACTATTCATTTTAGGTTCCATTTTTAATCTTAATAATAGTAAGTGTATTATATTTTAATAATCATCATCATTTTTCATTATCATTATTGCATCATACACCATCTTAGTGTCCAACAAAACAAGGTGCCATAATGTCATGCCATAATGCCATAACATGAGCAAAAAAAAAGAAGCTTTTGCAACAGTAAAAGTTTCTAATAAATCAAGGTGATGTGGTACTGTTATAGATGCATTTGGTAAATCTGTGGAAACCCCCAGAGCCACTTACGTCCAGATTCTGCAGGCAGTACCAGCAGAACGTGTGTTTGCAGCTCTTGCAGAGCATCTGAGCGCAGCCCTGATTGCGCTCTATATAGACGCCACACACAGGACACTGTTTAATCATCGCATCAGTGTCAGCGCTGCTCAATCCACTGCAGAGATGACAGACACAGCACGTTTATGGAAAATTAGAGGCTGTGTTATGAATGATAAACGCTTGTTTGTTCATGTGGAACTGGGTCAAATGACCTGTCTGCTGACGGTGCCATCAGTGGCTGATGCTGCGAGCAGGAATGACCATCTATCCAGGCGCTTCTACAGCCGCAGCAGAAGACGGCATGGCATGCGGGGCAGGGCACTGGAACCGGTTTGCCTTCGGTACCGGGCGTCACACTGCACACGGCCTGGCAGTCCAGCATGGGGCACCAAGCCTTACTGGGGTCCAACTGAATTCCTGAATGAGACCGAATGACAGAGTGAGGAAAAACTGTGCCAAGCTGGCAATGACATCGAGGTTGCTTGCAAAATTCACTTCCTCATCGGCAATTGCTTACAGTTTACGGTCAACAGTCCGAGGCTTTCTTTCCGTATCAGGAAGACTTCTGCGAATACTAACGTCACCGTTTACTTTCACACTTTCAGTCTGACATGACAGACTGTCTAGACCAGAGGTGCCAAATCCTGTTCCTGGAGATCTACCTTCCTGAAAGCTCAGCTCCAACCCTGATCAGATGCAGACAGAGACGGTGGAAGAAGCTGCCGTCTGAATAAGCTCATTGTTTACAGCTCTTCTATAAACGTTGAGCTGGAGCCTGGCAGACACAAACCAGCAACGTGAACTGGGACTCTCTTACTTGAACTCTTCTGAATGTAAAATATACAACTACTAATCATTTTTGCGTTCGAAACCTTAGCAGACAAGAGACTGATGGGGGTTTACGTGACAAAAACGGTAACTTCTTATGGGTTTTGCCGTTCATTTACACGACAGCAGCGTTTTGGGGAACTGAAAACGCAAACCTTTGAAAATTGGTTTCAAAGTGTAACATTTCAAAACTATATCATTATTGTCTTTGCATAAACTATAAAACGGTTCTTAATTGGTTGAAATGAAACTACTATATGATGGAGCACCAGGACGATGTAATTCAATTGCAATAATTCAATTTTTCAAAAGACAAGAATAAGGTGTTTGATCATTTTGGTCCTCTTGCACTCCTCTGGAAGTTTGCTGAGGTTCCCTGTTTGAGAACCTCTGTTCTAGATCATTAGACATCGTTATGGTGCCTTGGAAACCTCTTTGAAAAAAATCCTACAAATGTCCTTGATTAACCGGGTACCAAGTCATGCCAAGCTAAAGTACCAAGTAATCTGCTGCTGTGGTAAAATTACTGTCTGTACTGCTCTTGTCTTGTTTTTAATGTAATATGAATTTTACACTGAATCTGCGCAAAGGCCAGCTGTCACAGGACTAAGAGGTTTGATTTAGATCAGAACTCAATTTTGGTCCATTTTAAATAGAAACAGCAGAATACAGGTAAAACCAGCAATAGCCACTGACTGACATAAATACAGTCTAGTCTTTATCACTTACTAACACTTATCTAGAACTGATGCTCCTGCCAGTGATGGTTACAGTAACCCTCCCCTTCAAGAGGGATTATGGGAAGTGGCACATACATGCATGCATGCATACAAAAGCACATACCTTTTTCAAATCGGAGCCGGTGATAGAGCTCGACCTGATCGCTGGGGGCAAAAGAGGTGAGCTGTACAAAGAAGGGTATGAGTTTATATTCAGGTCTTGTTGGAACATGTCAAATCTGAGCTACAGCTAACTGCACACAAATGCACATCATATTTGCATTCAGGTATTTTGCAGGTATAATATAATACAACATTAAAGAGATTGTAAAGTCATACAAAAACAAAAGGTTCCACACAGGAGGTTTAGCATATATCAACTTTATAAATCATATTGATAAAGTTTTCCAGAGGCCAGTGTAATAAAGACAGGTAACATTTAGACCGTTGCTGAATCACTGTACTTTGATTTATGATCCGTAAGTTCATAGAGCAGGTTGGTTAAGGTCATGAAGGTAAAAATAATACTGGGATTTATGGAAAAAAATGAATGATAAATAAAGTCTTTGTCAATGTTAAAAGATTGCTATATGATCACTAGGGTGTTTAGTACTTTGAACAGACCCCTCAGTAGTAAGAGATATAGTTGTGATGCTTGCTTCTGTAAGCCCTACTGATTCAAACAGATGACTGGTGGTGGACGGATTTCTGTTGTCAGCATTTACGTGGTCAATATTTGTAGCATGATCTGCAGAACTGGAAACTGTTGTTGTTTTAGAAAGAAGGACAGACAGAAGAGTGAGAGTGAGACAGACAGACGGACAGAAGTACCTCAGAGTCCAGCAGAGTTCCGGTGTTCTTGCAGGCCGGATCCGGGCAGGTGATGGCACTGCCTGCGCCGCCACGAATAGCCACCTGGACATACTGCCTTAAACACTGCAAAGACATGACAGATGCGACTTTTCTATGGTAGTAACAGTTCGCTATCTGAGGTGTCACCTAATATAATTTAACACATTTAAAAATTGGACAGATAGTTTTGTTCCGCAATCACAACATGTACACATTTTTCTTTAGCCAGGATCAACGTTTTCTGAGATACTATTAAAGTTTTTGTTAATATTTCCAATTTTTAGCAATTTTGTCTGTTTAGTTTATATATATATATATATATATATATATATATATATACTTTTTTATATAATGTATACAGTAATCCCTCATCACTTCGCGGTTTTAAGTTTTGCGGCCTCAGTGATGTTTAAAAAATATTTATCGAAAAATAAATATTCAAAACTACCGCCATATTGGCAGCCGTATTGCAGAAAGCAGCGTTGCTTCATCGTGATGCGAGAGAAACGGTTTCCCAGGATGCCAGACAAAGAGAGAAACTCTCTAAGAAGCTTTGTACACGCCCACGGACACTCAGACAAGACACATGATTGGTTCCCGGCGCGAGATCGACCAATGAGAGCAGGAGTGGATGTATCCTGTGAGCTGATTGGCTGATCCTACTTCGCGGATTTTCACCTATCGCGGGGGGTTCCGGTGCACATTAACCGCGATAAACGAGGGATCACTGTATACATATATTTTTTTACATTTTGTTATTTTAGTACATGAAGTTAAATGAGAAATGGAACAAGATTAAGGTTATTTTATTTAAAAGTAATTTTTTTTAAAGTTTTAGTTTTTAGTTCACTATAATAAACCAGTTCAGAATGATTATCAAAGAATCGTTTCGTCCTGAACATTAGAGTATTAACAGTATTTGTGCTTTTCAGGGGAATCGATCATTGAATGGAAGTTGGTGTAGAAGAAAATATTATAAGATGGAAAAAAAAATGCACACTTCAGCCTTAAACCACAAAAAGTCAAAAGATTTAAAAGATTGCTCTGTTTCACAGGAACAAAACACGTCTAGAGGAATAGTCTTGGCTAATCTTAAACGGCATGTGGAAGAAAACATCCCCCACTCAGCGAGACAGAACACTATTGTGCTTTGTTTATTGTATTTCTGCCCTTCACGACTACGTTGCGCTAATAACCCAGACCACAGCTCGAGATAAACTCCCAAGATCCATGATTTCCTTATAGAACTAGTACACATGTTGCATGACACTACACCTCAGATTTAAAGCTAAAGATAGAGTGATTCAGCAATGCTCTTACCTGCACACAGAACACACAGTTACAGGACTGCAGTGTGCTGGTCTCCAGTTCAGGGAGATCGGTCAGGCAGAGTTTGCAGTGGATCGTGGTGCTTTCTGCCTCCATGCCTCCCTCCTGTTGTCGTTTAGCCCTTAAACTTCAGAAATGAAGTAACGTCCTCCATGCTTCTGAAGAATTCAAGAGAGGAACAAACACAGCTGAGGACGACAGTTTATAATGTTATTCTGAGTTCTAACGTCAGAACGGTTTCCGCTGCACGTATTATACCATAATTGAGCAACAATGGATGGAAAACTCTTGTTCAGAAATGTACAAATCATTCCCAAGGCAAACATGACAGAAGCATTTAAAAACTCACTGTTAGTCAAAGGCTCTGTTATTAGCCGACTGCCTAATCTGATTTGTGTTGTGTGCACCAGCTAAAAACCTGCTCCACCTGCCCTGTCAAACAAGTTGTTCCGGAGGAAGCAGGAGAGATCTAGAGTCTACCTAGTTTGAACTCACCGCTTTATAGAGTCTTCCAGTCAACATTCCCATCCCGCATGGCGACCAAATGACTTTTAACGGGAAAAAGTCATAACAACATAATCCAGGATAAAGCTAGATTAGAGGGTGCCGCCTGCCTAGACAGGTCAGGAAAATAGAGACCAGTGGGAAAGCGTGAGGTGGAAAGAATAGTGACGTTTATCCACATCACATTCATTTATGTCTCCTCTGTCACAATCAATGTGGATAACATCACTGCCCTAAATGTCCGCTGTCTCTGCAGTCATTATTGATTGGCGGGACATGTGCGACGTCCACTGACACTTGCATTTTTTCCCCCCTGCCATGTCATTTTCTTTTCACCAATGAGTTTGCGCTGTTTTTCACGGTTTAGACTTTTACCCCTTGTGACAGAACAACTATTGTTAGGAAATGTTCTGAATCAGTGTTTGGCAGGAATATGATTATGGCAACGTCCTGGATCACTATTGATCAGCCCAAAAATACACTTGGTCGCACATCATAAAGTGGGTCACCGAGTAAATCCCTGGCATTAACATAGCACTGAAAATTATTTACATATACTTTGGTTTTGAGCACAGGGAAGTGAATCACATGGCTGTTTCCATCAATGATTAAAGTCATGATGAAGTCGAATCTTGCCAATTGAGGAACAGAAAATATTTCAGCTCTGGTCATTTTGGTAAATAACTACTAAGAGCTTATTTTGTTGTTTGTCTGCTTTTTAAGTACAACAGAACAAGTGACTTAAATTATTTAATGTAATTGTCTTTTATCATGGTTTCTCTTATATTACATAGTGTTTCTAAGACCAGAATAATGCATGCAAGTCTGTGAGAACTGAAACACCCGCAGGAAATGTTGCCTATGTTTGAGATAGCATAATTTTGCACTATATTTGTATGTACATTGTGCACAATATGCACCTTTTCTGTAACCATAAAATGGCATTTATACAACCAGAAGGCAATGATAAATACTATAGCAGTGCCTCAAATTGGAAGTACATTTGATGAGATTCTTTATAGTATGCATGTGTGTGTATTATGAAAGCAATTTGAACTACATTAGCCTGGGTTCAAAAGCTTAAAAATGCTGCTTCTTGAGGATGCTTTCCTAGGGAGGAAGGCATCAGGACAGATTTGAATCCAATGTTCGCTTCACTTCCTGCCTCCTGACTGAAATGCCTTCATCCGATCGATTTTTGAATGCAACATAGGTGTATTCTTCACTGCTTTTGATTTCCCACAATCCTGTGCGTTCCATTCGGTGACAGTTAAGCTAAAAGATAAAGATGGCGCGTGAAAGTTGCAGTTGGTGGTCAGTTTCTGTGTAAATGTACAGTTTTGACCAGGACTTTTGATGTCATTTCTAGCATGAAATTACTATTGAAGTAATTAATTATTGCTTGGTTATCACCAAAGATCACTCTATTTTTCTGTAGATCATTAAACCCTTACGCTACCTCAGAAGCCTGTCCGAAATCAGTTTTGTGAGGTACGGGCAGAGAGGTAACAAGTCAGGAGCCCAAGCTTTCGGACATAGGCACTTTTCTCTAGCTTGGCCTCATGGGATACTTACTGTAAGCGTCCATTGGATGTGGCAAAAGTTACTTTCACCTACTGAATAAGAAGTACTGCAAAATCAACATGCGTCTCATTTCACATACTACATACTACCTCTACGAAGGTGGGGTAGACATCCCATAATGAATGACAAATCAGAATATCAACTGTGAAGAGCCAGAACATCTCATCCTGGACTCATTTAATCAGATTACCAAAAGTGAAGAAATTGTGCAGACTTTATTACAATACCTGACTGTAGCAAACTACTTTCTCTTGATCGTGAAAATAAAAACATATAGCAGCAAGCTTTGTGTGAACTGTTTCTGTACTGTTTAAAATAATAATAATAAGCAGCATATATTGCGCAGTGTGCAGTGCACTGTTGTGACGTCAGCACAGCTGCTTCCGCGTTAATAATAAACATTGCTATTATGTCAATATATTCAGTGTTATTGTACCTCTAGCGCGGTTACTGTCAAGCGTAAATGGCACCTTGAACATTTTTAACTTTCGAACCAGTCAAACCAGCTCAAACCTTACATATGCAGACCAGACTAACCAGGTAGTGCCTCAAAGCGTAGTGTGCTGCCTACTTAGAGCCCATGCATGTTTGGGCATAACAGACACCCCAAAAATTATGAGGATTTAAAATCTACAGTAGGTGGAGAACAATAGGTTTTGCGAGTCGGTAATAAACTTACCTCACTGTTCACTGTAGTCATGTCTGTGTGCTGTTATTTACACGGGCATCTAATGATGAAAAATGATGAAGACTCCTGGATGATGATGATGATGATGGACAGTCAGTCTGGTTTATATTCACCTTGATCATGAAGAGGCGTCATGTTCCACAAGGGTGCGTGTGTTTGTGTGGAGTTGCAGGACTGTGTTAAAGGTTTGGGGCGACTTCCTGTTTTCTCCTCCCACTGACAAACGTTAACTCTTTCAATCACAGATGAGTCTTGGACTATTCTTAAATTGTGCTTGGACAGTTTGACAGTAGGGGTTCAATCTTCAACTGGCTGGAAGGAGCTGCCAGTGACTGGTCACGTGACCTGTCACTTGCTGGTGGCAGCTGCCAGTCTCAACTGGCAGGTAATGTGACCTGTCAGTGTCAGCTGCCAGTCTCAACTGGCAGGTAATGTGACCTGTCAGTGGCAGCTGCCAGTCTCAACTGGCAGGTAATGTGACCAGTCACTGGCTGGTGACGGTTGTCAGTCTGTCTAGGTTAGTAGTTCAAGGAAACATTGACTTTTGTCCGATTTTTTTCTTTTGATTTTCGCCCTCTGTAGCTCTCGGAATTACATTAATTTATGTCCATGCATATTGTCAAATTACTCATTATGTTCTTAAACATAATTAGTGTTTTTGAGAATTTGATCATTATTATTAGTATGAGTGTACTCTTATGAACCTATTCTTTCATATCGTGGCTGTTTTAGGGGAGTTGATGATAATAAAACGCTCAAATGACTGTGGTTACAACTGGAAGCTTATTTACGCACCGCCGACGGCTCGTCCAGTCAGTGGCAGATGAGCACCGAGTACAGCGCGTTTTCTATTGCTCTCTCTACAACGAAATATATTGTTTTATGATTATGACTGGACTCTTAAGAACCTATTCTTTCATATCGTGGCTGTTTTAAGGGAGTTTGTGCAAATAAAGCGATCAAATGACCGTGGTTACAACTGGAAGATTATCTGCGCTTCGCTGACGCCTCCTCCAGTCAGTCTCTAATGAGCAACGAGTGCAACGCGTCTTCTATTGCTCTCTCTACAGCGAAATATATTGTTTTATGATTATGACTGTACTCTTAAGAACCTATTCTTTCATATCGTGGCTGTTTTAAGGGAGTTTGTGCAAAATAAAGCGATCAAATGACTGTGGTTACAACTGGAAGATTATCTACGCTTCGCTGACGCGTCCTCCAGTCAATGGTTGATGAGCAGCTAGTGCAGTGTTGCCAGATTGGACTGAAGATTTCAGCCCAACTACAGCATAAAGGGGGGTTGGTCATATTTGTTCCCGGTATGACCAAAAGGAGCCCAATCTGGCAACACTGAGCGAGTGCAATGCGTTCCCTATTGCGCTCTCTGCAATTGTACATGTACAATCTACATATCTGTCTCGTAATTGTAATAAACTGTTTTGGAATCAACTACATTTTGTAATTTTTTTTATTTTACTTTTTCTATATTCATAAAGAAACATGTAACAGTAACAATACAATGAAAACTGGAAAAGTGTTTTTCAAAATGTTTACAAAGCAATAATACAAATATATGGATGTTTACCATATATACCTAACACATATTTGTTCGTTGAGCGAGCAATAAGGAACGCGTTGCACTCGCTGCTCATCAGACACTGACTGGAGGAGGCGTCAGCGAAGCGTAGATAATCTTCCAGTTGTAACCACAGTCATTTGATCGCTTTATTTCGCACAAACTCCCTTACAACAGCCACGATATGAAAGGATAGTTTCTTAAGAGTACAATCATAATTATAAAACAATATATTTCGCTGTAGAGAGAGCAATAGAAAACGCGTTGCACTCGTTGCTCATCAGAGACTGACTGGAGGACGCGTCAGCGAAGCGTAGATAATCTTCCAGTTATAATCACGGTCGTTTGATCGCTTTATTTTGCATGAACTCCCTTTAAAAAGCCACGATATGAAAGAATAGGTTCTTAAGAGTACAATCATAATCATAAAACAATATATTTCGCTGTAGAGAGAGCAATAGAAGACGCGTTGCACTCGTTGCTCATCAGAGACTGACTGGAGGACGCGTCAGCGAAGCATAGATAATCTTCCAGTTGTAATCACGGTCATTTGATCGCTTTATTTTGCACAAACTCCCTTAAAACAGCCACGATATGAAAGAATAGGTTCTTAAGAGTCCAGTCATAATCATAAAACAATATATTTCGCTGTAGAGAGAGCAATAGAAGAGGCGTTGCACTCGTTGCTCATCAGAGACTGACTGGAGGAGGCGTCAGCGAAGCGTAGATAATCTTCCACATTACCTGCCAGGTTGAGACTGGCAGCTGCCACCAGCAAGTGACAGGTCACGTGACCAGTCACTGGCAGCTCCTTCCAGCCAGTTGAAGATTGAACCCCCACTCCAGTTTGATTACAACTGCAGGTTATTTATAAATTGTATCATTATATATTATATAATACATTACATTATATATTAATCTGTATATAATACTTGGTCTTGGTTTAGGTCTTGACTACAACACTATTATTATCAATTAAATATGATCATTAATTATATTGTGTATAGTGTATTGAGACCAAGACGAGACAAGACAAGACCAAGACCAGCACTCCACAAAATCCTCTAAACGATCCATATTTATTGCCTGAGAAATGTCTCGTATTTAATCAATAAATACAGGTGGAATAATAAGACACTATATAGAGCTATAACTATATCAGATCACTAACATTAAAATGCATATTTATGTTGCAGAGGTGGCACAGAAGTTGCATTTGAATTGGTACAATTACACCTGCATGAATATTGTATAAAAAATGTTTAAAATAACATTCTGAATATAAAAATATGATGAAAAAATAAAATGATAGGCCTGCTTTTAAATATAAAACTGAAACAACTAGTAGATGATGACAAAATACTTTTGTAAAAAAAAAATTACAATCTAAGTCACTTAATTTTAACTTATTGTTTATTGAATGTTTGTAAAAAATCAATATCATGTTTGCAATCATCCTCCTATTCATGATATTGCATAATTATATCCAATGTTATAATATGAAAATCAAAATGTTACACAAGTACTTTTGCAATCATATCTTGAATTTTGAGAATTTAACTTTTTTTTAGAAAATCCTGCATTGATTTTGCAACAATGGACGCAACAGTAACAGAAGTGATCACTCTAGAAATAAGTTACTGATTGCATTTTAAGCAGTACGTTTTAAATCATATTACATTAATGGTTTTAACACTCGATAATAGTAGTGACAATAAAAATATTGTATATAAATTATATTGTCATATATATGTCTATGACAGCGGTATAGGATTTCATTTCTCATCAGATTGAATTTGAAACCTGGAACATTATATGTTTATTACTCCTATGAGTCTCACTTGTGTACTTTCTGTGTGAGAGCGCCCTCTGGCTTCAAGTATGAATGAAACAGACATTACATGAATGTTTTAGTACTCCATGCTCACATCACCTAATTTTAGTTAAAAATAGAAACACAATACTAAAGTACTTTTTAATGCAGTAACTTGAATAGTGTATCAGCAAACTACTTATTTACTCTTACTTGACTCATATTATTTTTCAGTACTTCTACCTGTACTCAAGTAAATAGCAGTACTTTTACTTAAGTAATCTTTTACAAAAAATCTTTTCCACCATTGGTCAGTCTCATTGTTACAGAGTTCTTTTGTCAGACTGCTTGTTATACCTTATATATTGTTATTAGTTTTTCTTTTATCATTGTTAAATAACTCAGAATTAAACTTTGAACAGTTAATATAAAGTACCGTAGTCATATTAAACAACCGCATGCAGCAGCATCCTCTAGTGTCAAAATCAAATGACTACCGGGGACAAGCTGTTCTGGTGTCACGTAACCTAAATATTACAACCTCAACATGTTCAAACTCTGACATAAAGCTATTTGGAGGCATTTCCTCCTTGTGCGCATTCAGTGATGATGACTAATAACAAGAAGCATGCTCTCATATGACATCATAGGTGACATAATGGATCGAGGGTCATAAGCTTGGCATTCATATATCCATAATGTTCCATTACAACCAATTCAATCCGCTTATGATAAAATGGGGTCACAAAATGATGAGTCATCACGAGAGAAGCTGGAATTGCAGTGTTTGTATACTTATAGCTCAATATAAGCATGTGTGTCTTTTTGTTTGAGGGTCATTTCTCATCCATCATGCTGTGCAGGTATTGCAGCTGTGGTTTCCACAGGGTCTTGTTTCAGGGGAAGCGTTCAGGGCAGACGAGTGCTTTGGCTCGGCTCGGCTCGGGCCACAGAAATCTGATGCTGCACCTTGCATTCAATGCATCGCTGGCATTTCTCGGCAAACTGTCAACATTCCCCTCCAGGCTTTAAAAGGATGTTGGCATCATTGCAGTCCTCTAAACCTGCATGTAATTGCCTAATGCCTCTGTCAAGCTGAAATGTGGTCTCAATGCTCTTTGAAGCCATGTGACTAACTCTGGATGTGGTGCCTTAGTAATCATTATTCTTTACCAGCCATTTCATTGAATAGAGAGAATTAAACCCATTCAAACGCTCTTCTTTGTCCTCTGGGTGGTGGTATGTCAGTAGCTAAGCCACCTTGACACTTGTTATTCTTCAAATATTAAGAAACCACTGCAAAAGCAGTTTAGCAGTTTTTCTGGATTTACTATTTATGTTTTGAGTAAAAAGACTGACATCTACTGACAACATTTCTTCCTAATTCATATAAAATTGTAATTTAGGGCATTTCTTTGATGCCGTGTTTTTAAACCTTTAATAATACATGGAAAGCAAGTTTTATTCACTTTCAAACGAGATACTTAACTTCAGAAGAGTTCAGAGATCAACATTTGGTGGAATAACCCTGATTTCCAATCTCGACTTTCACACGTCTTGTCATGCTCTCTACCAGTTGGTCACATTGCTGTCGGGTGACCTTACACCACTCCTGGGACAAAAATTAAAGCAGCTTAGCTTTTGATGGCTTGTGACCTTCCATTTTCCTCTTGGTTACATTCCAGAAGTTTTCAGCTGCACTGTTCCTCCCGAGGCAGCGGCAACCAGTACAGCTCTTCCTAAAACAGTGATGAACGCTAAGGAACCTCTCAGTTATCACCTTCTACCTGCTCTGATATGGCCAAGGAGGCAGAATATAAATCACCTGTGATTTATATCAGTGAAATGGCATGTCAGTGAAATGACATGCCATGCTTCCTAATTATTGAGCCAAGTGGCAACAAGTAAAGAGAGAAGAGCAGAGGACCCAAAACTGATCCCTGCGGGACTCCACAAGAGAGGGGTGCAGAGGAGGACTCAAAGTTCCCGTAACTGACACAGAAAGTCCTACCTTCCAAATAGGACCTGAACCATTGAAGTGCCATGCCCTTTATGACCACCCAGTTCTCCAAACGAGAGAACAGAATTTCATGGTCCACAGTGTCAAATACAGCAGTTAAATCGAGAAGCACAAGAACTACGCACTCTCCAGCATCAGTTGCTAAATAAATATCATTAAAAACCTTCAGAAGAGCAGATTCTGTGCTGTGTAGAGATTTAAAACCAGACTGGAAAACGTCAAGAATATTGTGGTGAATACTGAACGTTCACAAATCAGATCTTTTTCCCCCTCGTGGCAGCGGCCTTGAACATCACTGATAACAGGTTGATGCATGCTGAGGCCAAATTTAACATCGTCCCGCAGGAATCCTCACATCTCTTTCACCAGGCCTCTTTCACCAGTAACCCGAGAAAGGATTGTTCATACCGTTGAGTGGTGGACTACATGCCTCACTTACAATACAGCAATCTAGCAGACTGGTGTGAGGATGACATGTTGCCCCGAATGCCATCGTATGAGAGGATAATGCAGTGCGGCTTTGGTACAGGTGCTGACAAACGAGACAGAAAACAAGGACAACAACATGAGATGTCACAAATATCTGCAGCTTGTTCTATTTTTACTTTTTCAGAATATCAGGGATACTTTGCCTTGACTTTTAAAGGTTACTTTGCTTTTACCTGTACACTACATGCCACACATGTACTGCATTTAACATGCATTACCTTGTTTTTAGTACGTGGTACCATGGCAGCAACATCTGGTTTTGTTGTTCACATTCAACAGGAAATCTGAACTCAGATGGGTCGTTTGGCACTGTTGACCTCATGCTGGAGATGTGAGTCTTACATATCAGTTAAATGGTCGTGGGATTAGTCATTTTCCCACCTCGTCAAACTACACCAATCTGAGGAGACTCCTGTGAGCATGATGAGAGGTGTAAAAATAGTAACAAACTCTATTTATAAGACTCAGAAACACTCAGGAAGGAAGCAACAGCCTTTATCAGAACGTCTGACTGATAACTTTATTTGTTTTGACCGCTCACTGAATAAGATGCATTGCCTGAGCAGGACGCCCAGGTCATATCTGCTGAACTCCTACAGTGATTTCCAGGAGACTGATGAGATTGCCAGAGAATCGTATGAGGCCACCTGGTTAGATCTACTGATGGAGACGAGACCAGAATATAAGTATGCGTTTCTGTTTCTGACTCTGTGTTGTATCTATAGACTGTAGGTATGTTTTAAGGAATGCTTCACCCAAAAATTAAAAATCTGTATACAGTTATACCTCGAGATACGAGCATAATCCGTTCCAGGGCAGAGCTCGTAACTCCAATTGCTCGTATCTAGAATCATGTTTTCCCATAAGAAATAATAGAAAACAAATTAATCCGTTCCAGATCCGTAATAATGGAAAAAAAAACATGTTTTTTATGTACCGGTATACAGTATAAGGATTCGTGTGATATCAAATAAAATGTGGTTTTAATTATACGTTTTTACAGACAGTTGAGGTAGGTGTGGAGGGGAGGGGGGGGGGGAATCAAGTGGTACGCAGACACTTGATTCCATATCGTATCTTACACAAACACTATGTAACAAACTTAAATTAACATAACTGAACTTATGACTATTAACTATGACTTTGGCCTCAATAAACTCCTAATAGGTCGTTTTTATGTTTAGGTATTGGGTAGGATTAGGAATGTGGAATAATGCCATCAAGTATATGGCATTGATATGTGGGTTAAGGTTATGGTTAAATATATTTTTTAATTAAGCTCACAAAAACTCAATTTATTTGATCAAAAGTATAGTAAACTTAACTTTCAGCATCATTACTCCAGTCTTCAGTCTCACATTTCTTATTATTACATGAAAACAGTTGTGCTGCTTCATATTTTTACAGAAACCTTAATACTTTTTTCAATATTCTTGATGTATAGATAGTTTAAAAGAACAGCGTTTATTTGTAGCATTGTCTTTACTGTCAATTTTAAGTGTGTGCATCCTTGCTGAATAAAATTAGTTTCCCTCCATAAAAATCATAGTAATCCCAACCCTTTGAACACTTGTGAATTTCTCTTACTTTGTACGATTATAAAGTGTAATTGTGTTTGTGAATTTTCTGTCATTGTTCAGACCTGACTTCATACTTATTAACTTTCACAGGATGACACTTGTTGAGAAGGACTTGATGAGAAAAGAGAGCTACGAAAGGAAGCAGGTGGTTCATTTCACGGTACGACGATTCCCGAACCAGAGGATCCACATGGGGAAAGAGGGGGAGCCGATGTTGGAATATCGTTTACCTTACAGAAACAGTCTACCAATACCAATATTTGTGCCCAGAGACGCCACACAACCAAACGTGAACCATGAGCCATCGCCCTCTACAGTAAAATCAGCCATGGACAGTTTAAACGGAGTTTGCTTTCAGAAGAGAGAGATATCATCCATCATCAAACAGAAGCCAATGGTAATCCAACCCAGGAGTCCAGACTTCAGAGCGTCCAGCCTCATCTCTCCACCACGAGACGCACAGCGCTTCCAGCGACGAGAGTGATGAGCTGATGAAAGCTGTCTGCCATCAGGGACATGGATACCATGGCAAGTATGGTGGGTGACCTCAATCACACTTTAACTCCAAAGCCTTTAAACCCCACATGCTCACAACTATTACTTGCTTGAGAAACCTTAAGGAAGGAAGATCCAGAGGCCACAAAAAGTCATTTTTAAAGATAAAATGCATGAATATTGTTTTGTTTGAATCATATCGATTTTTATCCTTTAAAACTTTTTTATTGTGAAATGATTTGTGTTTATAAACAGTATTTACAATAAATACCACTTGTTGTGATATGTAATGCTATGATATTATCTAAATGTGGCTTAAGCATGCAATATAGTTTAGGTAGAAACATTAATGATCTTGATGCTGTATAAAATGTCAACACTGCACAAGTCTGAATGAAATGCAACTTATTTAATCTATATCTGATTATAAATGAGCTGTTGCTCTTCCTCAGCAGGAGTACTATGAACTGCCCTTACAGACATCTATTCAACATCTATCAAAACTGTTAGTAGATGCAATGAATAAATGCTTTCTTGATCATACATTTCATTCATATGCGTTTATGGAATTATGGAACATAATTTAAAAAATGGCCTGAGCCAATCAAACAAATATATTTCTTTTCAGAAAACATTTATTTGTCAGTAACAGCATTTTTATTTTTATGGTACATATTAGTTATGAACTGAGAATGATTGAATTCTCTGAAGTTCATCAGTAATGCAACAAATATGAAACTATTTGATTCTTCTGCATTCTACTTATCAAAAAGTATCGTTCTCTATTTATTTTTTTAATGGCTGTCTGTCTGTGTGTCTTGCAGCCAAAAAACAGTTCACAAAATCCAAAGTAACTAAAACTATTGAAAATGGTTAAATTGTGAATTCAAATAAATATTGACACAAAAAACTAGTTGAAAACTCAAAAATAAGAAATGTTGCCTTGGCAGCTACATGAAATGAGTTGAAATACAAAAAAAAAATATTGCTAAATCTAAATAGAAATATAAAAAAAGAACAGAAAAATTTATTTTCAGAAAACATTTATTTTGTCAGTAACAGCATTTTTATTTCTGTGGTACATATTAGTTATGAACTGAGACTGAGAATGATTAAATCCTCTGAAGTTCATCAGTAATGCAACAAATACGAAACTATTTGATTCTTCTGCATTCTACTTAGCAAAAAAGGAGAAAAAAAGAAAGAAAAGTAAAGAAAACAAAAACAATTCCTGTTCTGATATGATTGTCAAGGGTCAACGGGTTTCCTGAAAAGCTTTGGCATAAATATCAGATAAATAAACCATGGCGATAACTTTAGGAACACATTTATGGAAACAAAATCTCACTGTCCTGAATCAAGGTCTGCTGGAGGACGGCGATGCTCCTTTGAGCGTCTCCTCTGCCCTCTTGTGTTTCTGCAGGGTGACCTGCAGCTGCCAGTACCTGAGATACAGCCACATCAAACTCCCATTCCTGCGCTTATCCATGTTCAGTAAATCTGCACAGTGTCTGTCATTCTTAAAAATGTCCCTGAGGTCATCCTCTAGGTTCAGCTCGGTACCCACCGGACTTTTAGCCACCTTCAGCAGCAGGTTCTTCTCCATCTCCAGGCGATGTTCTCGTGGCAATAGGATGCTGCAGAAAGCGTCCTGTCTCTCCACCAGCTGCACCTCCAGTTCCCGTAGTAGAGCTTGAGCCCTGCGCTGCCACTGCTCCTCTTGCTGCAGGGCTTTCCGCAGCGCCACCCTAGCCACTCCAGACTGCAGCAGGTGCTTCTTCTCCTCCTCCAGATCCCGTCGGTCCTGCTGAAGCCGCTTGCGTTCCTCCATGAGCTGCTGAGTCTGAGAGATCAGTGCTTTCCTGTAGCCCTGCACGCGCTGGCGTTCCTTCTCAAGCTCCATCTCCAGGTGTGCTGCGGTCCGCCGGTTTTCCCTTAGAGTCTCACTGTACTTCAGCTCCAGGTCTCGGCTAATGGTTGCCATGTCACTGTCATACTTGTTCTTCACATCTCGGATCTGGCTCTGTGATTCTCGAGTCCATATCCAACCTAGTTGAAAATACACCCACAGAGATTTGAATAATAAAACACTTCTTTTGTAAGAGTGAGCATGTGAATTTAAAGAGAATATGACTTTTGCCAAACACCTTAAAAGAAACCAACACATGATAAAATGCTTAAAATGTCAAATCTACAACAAATTACATATATTAGTACACATCCATGTTGTTGTTAACTACAGTAGTCAGTTTATAGACAGTAACAGTTTTAACAACTTTGTCAGTGTGTGGGAGGTGGGTTGTAATATGTATTGTTTTGTACTTGTATCGTTCTCTTTTTTATGGTTGTCTGTCTGTGTGTCTTGCAGCAAAAAAACAGTTGACAAAATCTAAAGTAACTAAAAATATTTAAAATGGTTAAATTGTGAATTCAAATAAAGATTGACTAAAAAAACTAGTTGAAAACTCAAAAATAAGAAATGTTGCTTTGGCAGCTACATGAAATAAGTTGATGTACAAAAAAATATTGCTAAATCTAAATAGAAATATTTTAAAATAATAATAAAAATGACAAAATAAATGAATTCAACATATAAATATATTAGTACATAAATAATATTTACTCAAAATGAATGTGAAAGTTAGATGAAAGATGAGGGGAAGTTACGCATACAAATAACTCGAGTTATGTGATCAAATAATTTTTTCAAGTAACTAGTAAAGTAACGCATTACTTTTAAATGTACAGATAAAAAAATGGTTGAGTTACTTTTTCAAATAAGTAGCACAGGAGAGAAATCATGAGTAAGTGTGGAGGTGTGTGTGTGTGTGTGAACATGAGGGTTATTGTAGAGCTATAGACTAAATATGAGCAACTACTAATCTCACTTGCACGAAGAAAAATATATATATAGTAAGATAAGTATTCCTTAAAAATGAATGAAATCAGTGAAATGTAAATTCAGAATACAACAAAAACCTCCAATAATTAAATGCTAAATAAAACAATATTTTTATCTCACTTTATTGAGCATGTACTTCCTGCTGACATTTGATGATTCAGTTCAACCATAAAAAAAATTAATTTAGACTTTTTTTGTTTTTATTGGAAAAATGAGTGTTGAATTGTCTTCCGTTATCCACAATGTCAGCAGCTGAAAAGTTTGTTTGTACATGTGTGAATCTACATTTGAGTGTAAAAGGGTCTTACATTTACCCCCAAAATAGAACTTTTTTGTTATTTAAAAACAATCAAACAAACAAGCCCAGCCCAGATAAGAAAAAAGTAACAACATTTTAAAGGGAGTAATGCAATATTGTAATGCACTACTTTTTAAAGTAACTTTCCCCAGCTCAATCATTCAAGACGTGTGTGAGTGTGAATGACTTGAAGGGTAAAAGTGTGTTTTTAAGAGCCCTTACGAAATGCTGCCAGCCCGATCATGGGCACCAGCAGGGCATAATTCCACCGTCCTCCGTCATCTGCAGCTGCCTCTGGGATAATATTCCATCTGGGAGGATCATTCAGGTCATTCATGGAGAAACTCTGATCAGAGTCAACAAACAACATTATTAACACAACATTAACAGCTGCGCCCCTGCAAAATGCACGATACAAGCATTTCTCCGGAAGATACCCTTATTTAACATTAGATTAATTTGACATGTTTACCTTTTATAATCTTGTGTCTTCTGCATGAAGTGCTTCCAGACAGCCTGTGCGATTATGCAATATTCCATTAAAAACATCCAACATCCATTTATAATTTCATAGGGGAGTTCAGTGGCCCTATTAATAAAATATGGATATTAAACACATCCTATACCATTACAAATAGTTTTTAAATAAATATATTTTATATATTGGTATCCTTAAATGTTCATAGATACATCTATATTTACAAATTTACAGAACTACAACTTCATTGGATTTTGAACACCCCTAAACTATAGTGAAATATTGGTAGAGTCCGGAGAGCTGCGGTTTTTATGATTGTAGATGTTCGAAACGGCGCAGGGAATGCGCAGAAGACTCAAACCTACAGGAACCTGCTTTAATCACACTCAGGTCTCTTAGTTGTAGCTTTGATATGCGTACGTTTTTTTGTGTTTGTGTATTAACATTGTACACTGGACACGTACAAAATTATTTTGTGGAAATGCACAATGGTGTTCTATGCAAATAAACGTCAGTTAAAATGCCAATGGCGTTTTGCTATTAAACTTTGATTGCCATTTCTGTCATGACAACTTTCTGAGTGTTTAACACAGTAATGGATAAGACAATGCTGCTATGTTTAATCTTGGCAGAATAGATCTGCTACGTTGCTGCATCAAAGCAATTACAATACTTTCTACTAACAATACACATACTGTACAATATAGCATACATCAATTAGCAGATCCATACAGGTGGAGCTGGGGAAGATGGAGGGTTTCTGAAAGCGCTGCAAACTGCTACAGCTAATGCTGACCAAGTACGTGAACATCAAACTATGCATTCATTCATATTTTATATTTTGTTTTACTTTCATTTCACTTCTTACCTTTATGTCCTCCACAACAGATGTAGGATAATTTCAGGTAGGATTCGTCTTATTATTAGGCAACTCGTTTTTATTTTATTTATTTATCTTGTATATTATGAACGATATCCTCTCTAGCTGTGTACTACTAAAATGACAAATCGCTCACTTTTAAACTAAAATGTGTGAAGTGAGTCAAGGACTGTTATCAAACATAAACTAACAAAGGTATAAAAATCGACTATTAAACTATTAAAACATTAACTGAAGCATAAATCACTAAACCGTTCACAATTCTTTATTTAACAAAAGTCTTTATTTCACTGCGATTTCATGGTAAACCAATATGGACGTTTCCTGTTGCGTTCTACTATTCGCTTGTCTTTCTCTGCATCAGCGGGCGCTTCATTTTCATACAAAACAACAGACTCTACAGCAGGAGTGTTGAGCGGTCCGCCTTCCATGATGGAGATTTGCTTCCGTATCATTGCCGTCTCCTTCCTGACCTTTTCATAGCAGAATCCACACAGAGTATGCTTCAGTTTCATGTTGCCACACTCCATACACGGCTCAATGTTGTTCTGGGAGAGAAGAAAAAGAAAAGATAAGTCGCTCTTCCTCTAAACAGACATCGGTTTACTACAACACATTTTCACGTTTGATAGCTCTTTTCATTTGTGGCATGGTCTAGTGGGAATCAATGATTCTTACCTTGACTTGTATCAGTTTATTTGGGTTTCGTCTTCTGCAGCGATTTACTTCAATGGTTCGTCTCTTTTTAGGAGCGGCCATCCAGAAGATACTGTCCAGGAAACTGGGTTGAGCGTTTTCATCGTCGCTGCTGTGATGGGACTGAGGAAGAATCCCGGGACCATTTACTGCCAGAGCTGGACCTGAAGAAAAGGATTATGTGCTTGATGGATAAATAAAATAATTTGAGTTACACAAATTATTTGACACGCTCACACTACCATTTCAAATATACCTTGCCCTTTTCTCTCCATTTATTTTTTACAAAAGGAAAAGGGATGCAAGATATTACGGTCACTATATATATATATATATATATATATATATATATATATATATGTTTATTTTTAATGATGAATTGCTTGAAATATGATTGGACTCACGTTGCAAAAGGAAAATGCAGTTAAGTGCAAAAAGTGCAGCAAACATCTGTACATTATATTTTATTTTTATATTTTATGATTGGAAAGGTTGTTTATTTAACAAAACTCTCGAGATAGATTTTGTTTCCATATATATATATATATATATATATATATATACACACACCCACATTTCAAAATGAACAGAAACGCATACATTCTGTAATAAAGATGAAGCCTAATTTATGTAATTAATGTAAATTAAATAAATCCTAATTAATGTAAATTAAATAAACACGACATATTTAAAAACAAATCACGTATATTTTAAACATAATCAGATTAAAGAGACTTTTAATTTTATGTCTCCTTGACACACCAAAGATTATGACATTAAAAACAACACGCATGTAAATAAAGAAAAGCAGACAGTTAAACACATTCACTCACCGAAACGGTCAAATCCCGCAGCTTGCGATAAACTAAGTTCTAAGCGCCCCAGAGAACGACCGATGAACTGAAATAAACCCAATAACGACATTGTGTTCTGTATTTTATTTCGGTTTAACCCAACGTGTGCAGACCAAACATCCTCACGGTCACAGCTCTAAAATACCCACTGCGGCTGCGTGTTGTTCTGCACCGGTGCATTCTGGGGTTTATAGTACAGCAACATAAAAAGTCTGCTTCATTCTAATCGGGTTGACGGAAACGCATTAAAATAAAGATAAAATACTTTTTTTAAATTACTATATGGTTTTAATCAGTCAGTAGTAAAACATGTAACGTAATGTTGAAATTTAATGTAATGTTAAAATGTTAATTTAAACATATTTACGCTGCCTACAATACCCACAATTCCTTATGTTACCCCAGTGCCTCTTTCAACCAATCAGATCAATTAAGCGCGTGTCGTCACTTCCCCAACAGTCAGACACAGCCATGGCAGACAGAGGCTACAGTTTCTCCCTCACCACTTTCAGGTAATAAACGTCATGATTTTATCATATCCAACGTATCGGGCGTGTTAAACGAGTGCGTGTTTTAGCGAGTTGCAGATGTGGATATTTGCGGAAACCGTTCTGTCAATTAAAGGCGATATCGCGTGATCCGCGCGTGGATGCAGAGTCACTGTGTTTGTGATTAGCGCTGCTTTCATCCAAGCGCATCATCAGAGTGAACTGAACACACAAACCTTCCCAAAGCAACACACACAGCACATACAACACTCTCAAGTGTGTTTGAACCGCAGAATGGCCTCACTTTTATCTTTGTGATAGAACTTGCTGATTTTACTTTCACTTTCAGTGTGTCGTTGTATATACACTCTTTAATGCACACGAGTGATTGATGATTATCAGTTACTGTGTTTTTAGTCATTTTAATAAAGTATACCTGAAAACAGAGCACTCATGAGTGAAATTTAATATGGCGTTTCTATGGAGACTAGTTTTATTTAATATTTAAATATGTGCATATTAAAATGCCTCATTTGAATATTGAGTCTGATAATGTGAGTAAAGTAAGAATACAAAACACAACTTGTTTGTGTGCATTTTAATATATCAAAGTTTAATTTGTTTTTGCTAGTCAAACTGCCTCGTCTTTATCATTGCATGTTTCACCAGAGGTCCAGCGTAGTTTCTCATTAATATCTTATTTTTGTGTTTTCAGCCCTTCAGGGAAGTTGGTCCAGATTGAATATGCTCTGGCAGCTGTAGCGGCTGGTGCCCCTTCGGTTGGAATTAAAGGTTGTTGAATTGGATTATTTATAAAACTCTATGTAATATATAATGTGCTTATGCTGCATTCATGTGCTATCGGAATTATCGTAAATATGAGTTCCCGAGTTAAAAATTGGATATGAACGCCTTCTCAAGTTGTATTCACCACTGGAATGTTTGGGGATAATAATAATAATTTGTTACATTTATATAGCACTTTTCCAGACGCTCAAAGCGCTCAAAGCATCCGCCTGGATGACGCGACGACAGCCATATTGCGCCAGAACGCTCACCACACACCAGCTTATTGGTGGAGAGGAGACAGAGCAATGAAGCCAATTAGAGTATGGGGGGGGATTAGGAGGCCGTGAAGGACCAAGGCCAATGGGCAAATTTGGCCAGGATTCCGGGGTTAAACCTCTACTCTTACGGAGGACATGGGATTTTTAATGACCACAAATTTGACCATATATAATATTATATGGGATCATTTTGATACCCAACTTCCTGAGATGGACAAGCCATAAACTTTAAACATGGCAGCGAGGAGAGTGAATGCTCCTGTGACTGCTATTCTTTATTTGTTTTGTTTTTCAAAGCAGCTACATCACTGTGTCTTGTCAGTAGTGCACATTTGCATAAATGAATAATCATTTGAAACATATTGTATGTTTAATACACCGCTAAAATAGCTTGTATTTGACCGAAAATCCAAAATTGTCAGCAAGTTGACTAGATAGCGTGGGTAATGTTTGTCAATTAATGGGACGTTAAATATCATTTAGCCTTAAATAAGATTTTCCCAATTAATATGCATGGTAAATAAACCTGGTGTCCTTTATGGTTCTGTTCTTCCGGACAACAGTGCACTTGAATGCGTCAAGCTCGTAAACACGACTTCAGAAGTGGGAAGCGGGAAACTTCCAATAGCTTGTGAAGGCAGCATTATTATCCCTTGCCTTTTTGACAGTAAAACAAAGCTTTCCATTCACTGAATTTTCACTATCATTTCATCCTTATTTCTCTTTCACAGCTTCAAACGGTGTTGTTCTGGCTACGGAGAAGAAGCAGAAATCTATACTGTACGATGAGCAAAGTGTTCACAAAGTAGAGCCCATAACCAAACACATCGGTATGGTTTACAGTGGCATGGGTCCAGACTACAGGTATGGATTGGAGTCTGCATAACCTGTATATATAATAATGAATCCTAACATGTAGCACATGAAGCTCAATAAGATTTAAACAAGTGTAGGGTGGGACTTGATTTTTTTTCCATTGGGAATGGATTGGATGGTTTTGCTATTGCTGTGATCACTGTGATTAGATTTTCATGGTGACTTCATCATATCTGCAGGGTTATGGTGAGAAGAGCACGAAAGCTGGCTCAGCAGTACTTCCTGGTCTATCAGGAGCCGATTCCTACAGGCCAGCTTGTTCAGAGAGTGGCGTCTGTGATGCAGGAGTACACACAGTCAGGGTATGTTACAATTATTCTGGAAGTTGCTCTACAAACAGCATTATTTGCAGTATTTTAAAACAATATTTTGAGAAGATGCTTCAGTGGCATAACATGCAGCTTTTTTTGTTTTGACACAGAGGAGTTCGGCCATTTGGGGTGTCACTCCTGATTGCTGGCTGGGATGAAGACCGCCCGTACCTTTTCCAGTCTGACCCCTCGGTATGCTATTCACTTTGGTGTTATAATTTCATTTATTCTATTAGTTCTGTAGGGGAATTACAGTTAAGACCCGAGGACCAGATATGTTGAATGAAGAGCAGGAGTCAGAAGTGCAGTCAATAGAAGAAATTTTAATGAAGTTTAGTTTACAGTTTCATCAGCAGAAGCTTCAGGTCTCACAAGGAGTTCATAGGCCGCCCCAAATACAATAACATTGTTACAGCAATTATACTCTAACAGAGGGTGCTAACCACGTCAAAGATGACGTTTAAATGATTCTGATTGGCTAAGAATGAAAGATAAACAAAGCTAGTAATTTTCCACACAAGAGCAGACAGTCTGAAGCATATCTTTGTTGATCACATGGTTGACGGGTTTGTGACGTGGCTTGTTGAGAACAAGTCATTCCGTCTCCTTATGGTGCCAGTTAATCATCTCACCAAAACAGACCATATTAACACACACACACACAGCTTCTCCAAGGCTGAACTTGTCTCAGGCTCCAACTCTCAACAGAGAGACTCTCAAAACATTCTGATAACATGTTTTATCTGGTGAGACGTGCTGACAATATTCATCCTTACTCTATGGAAAACTACAGAAAAGTAAAGAAAGGCTTTAACTAATCAAATAAGAAAAAGGAAAGAATATATATATATATATGGTACAAGCGGCAATGGATTTCCAAATCGTCTCCCACATTTCAATCTAGTTTGAGCTGAAATAAATGATCTGTGAAAATGTAAGCTTTTTATTATGTTCAGTATTAGTAAAATAATATGAACTTTGATCTGTTTAAGGGAGCATACTTTGCTTGGAAAGCCACAGCGATGGGGAAGAACTATGTGAATGGGAAAACATTCCTTGAAAAAAGGTATAAGATGTAGAAGCATTGCTCTCTAAGAGATTTTTAGTCTTTCTAAACACACAGCCTCTCATTTGCTTAATTTGACTCTTTCAGATACAACGAGGATCTGGAGCTGGAAGATGCAATTCACACTGCTATTCTGACTCTTAAGGTAATAATAGACGACTCTGTTCACGTTGTGTTCCCTTTATTTTCTTTAAAAGTGAATGTTCTGGCAACTTAAAATTAGTGACTTTGCACACACAGGGTATAATATTTGCTCCATAAGAAGGAAAATTTGATACATTTTTGTTTGTCTGTTCTTTCCACCTTGTTTTTTCCCCATCTTGTAAAAATTACTTATACAAATGTACTCTTGTTTTACTATTTTTACTTGTTTTCTTTGAATTAGGACAAGTATTGACAAGTTTGTTTTTTCACTCGCATCATATATAAGAGTCAATCTCTCGCTGAAACTTCACTTGTCACAAAGCATGACATTTTATTTATTTGCCAATGCCTCATTGGCTTGGCTGATATTTATTTTAAACCTTGTTTGCACATGATTAAAATGTCAAACATCAATGGCTGCTTTTTTTTTTTTTTTACAGGAAAGCTTTGAAGGTCAAATGACTGAAGACAACATTGAGGTGGGAATCTGCAATGAAGCAGGATTTCGGCGACTGACCCCAGCGGAGGTGAAGGACTATCTAGCTGCCATTGTTTAAAATCACTTTTACAAGTTGTTTTAGATTGAGCACTGATTATACTTGTCTTCATCAGTTCAACTTCATTAGTACTTACTTGTGAGCAATGGAAATAAAGGAAAGGAAAAAGCATGAAAATAAGTGAAAGTTGTATGTTTCTATTTTGCTTTCTTAATAAAGGAAAAATAAACGTCTTTTGAAATCCTGTTGTCTGTTTGCATTTGAACTGTTGTGTAGTATAAACTGTAACTAAATGTGAACGAAGCAAAAGTTAGAATACATATTTATATGGCGCCAAATATTTGATCTCTGTCCATAATAAACAAACTGTCGATAGGACGGGGTTTGGCCTGCGTCAGCCAATCAGAATCTTGAGCAGCGCGTCACTTACGGCGCGCCAAAAATGAACCGGCACACCTTCCTCGCAGTATTCCTACGCAACATCGTATACTTGCACAGATAAAAGCCTTAAAGCTTTTGTCAGTGAAAGGTCCTGTAATTTCTCTCCTCTAATTGCTTCTTGTCCATCTGAATAACGTTACATTTGAAACACGGTATTTGGTAGGCAGTCAGTCGCTTAAAAGGCCCTAGTTTCTGTCTCGGCAGCACATTCGTACTTACGTTTTGTTATTCAACTGCAAATGACGTTTGTGGCGCCAGAAATCAAGGAGGAGCGGGGAGCGTTTTCAAAACGATGTGTTCTAGTTCAAAGTACTCGGCTTATTAAATTTGTTGACAAATACTTCTTAAAGTGAGGTTGACCGTGAAGGGTCTGGCGCTCTTTTAAGTCTCGTTAAATATGGTGATGTTGCGCAGTAACGGTGATATGGACTCGAGCTCGGAGTTTCTGTCGCTCAATCCTCCTCAGCGAAAGTCCGCGCGACTGAAAAAGGCCCACGATGACAGTTTAACCAGCGCAGAGGACAGTCCGGCAAATGTGAGTAAATAACTCTTCTTTACAAGTACAAATATGCCAGGAATTTGTTTGTTGTTTACCAACGGTAAAACTCGCTCTTTCAAAACTAAGTTGGCGGTAAAAAATGAGCGCGAGACGCTTGAATGAACTGCATGAGCGCGCGACTCGTTAACGGTTCCAAAACAAAAACAAACGAGTTGATCTTCTGTGTTACATCGCGTCTAAACGGGATATAAGTTACGTAGTGTATCCTTGCAGTTTATCGCAAAAAAGAGAATCCGTCCAGAGCTTAACGTTACACTGTACACGATATATGAGCTTGCAACCATTTGAATCACCTGCAAATAGTTATATGTTGTGTTACACTTTTGAAAGTTACAAACATCTCTTGCAATCATGAAATATGAGCTCCTGTCAGTATATAAGTCTGGATTGGGCTTTCCTGTAACTCAAACAGTAGAGCACGGCGCTTGCAACGCCAAGTTCTTGGGTTCGATTCCCAGTGAAAGCAAGAACTGATTAGAAAGTCTATGTGTGACTTAAAAGTCGCTTTGGATAAACATGTGCCAAATGCATAATTGTAAATGTATTAAGTATAGTATGTCATTCTACTGGGCATTGCTATGAAACATTAAATATGTTTATTTTAGGGTTTTTTGTCTGTAAAGGAGGAAAACAACATGAGCAGCAGAGCTCAAAGAGGAAGGCATGTAGTCACCTTCGCTGACATGAATGGACAAACCAGCAAATCGCCGGAAAAAGATGAGAAAAGTGGGAAGAATTTAAGGTGAGAGTGTGTCATGTTTTCATTTCTGATCCTCTAATCAAAAATCATATGACACAGTATTTACTTGATTACGCTGTTTCTGAACTTGCATGTCGTATTATTCATTAATTTATAGGAAATCTCCAAGATTTCAGGCAGATGGCGAGAGATCAGCAGATGAACACACAGGTGGGAACGTTACAGTACAGGAATGCCTCGGTTTACGAGTGACTTTGTATACGAGCAAATCGGTGTACAAGCATTGTATCGGAGTGCGAGAATTTTTCCCTCGCACACGCGCATTTTTGTGTGGAAAAGTCCTAACGCTCAGCATCTTTGCGCAGAAAAACAAAGCGTATCACCCCTTCACTCGTTCATTCTCTCAGCATCGCTCGGTTTGGTTGCATCATTCACCACAGTGACACTTTTATTAGTGATTTACAGCGGTTTTACCTTGTGTTGTTAATATTAATTGTGATCGCTATTGTTCACGTAGTGAAATATATACGTACAGTACAGCATAAAGACAATGACATCAAGATGAGTAAGAAAGAAGGGATGAAATTTTCCCTGTAAGCAGTAAAACCCTCCTCTCGTCTCCTTCACGCCAGCAGCGACGCTACTCAAAGATAAAGTGCGCGTTACAGTAAATTGTCAAGTATTTTTACAGTTTAATTGTCAATTATTAATTTGTATTTATATGAGATCTTAATGGTTATAAATTTAATTGTAATTAACAGGGTAAAACCAAAAAAATATTTAAAATGGCCTTTTATGGTCATGTGGAACGAATCGAGTGATTTTTATTAAATGGGAAAATGGTTTTGGTGTACGAGCATTTTGAGTTACGAGCTCTTGGAACGAATTAAACTCGTAAACAGAGTTATTATAGTATTTGATAACCAACAGAACTGCTGTCTGATGTTTTGTTGCTTGCTAAAAATGAATTTAATCCCCAAGGCACTCGAGAATTGAAGGAAAGATATAAAAAGCCTTTATTCCTTCATGGCTTAGGCATTTAAAAACAGGTAACAAGTAACTGCTCACTGATGCGTTGCAGCTAATACGCCTTCGTCAGACTGTTGTATACTGATGATGGCTTATTAACATTTTTGGCCTAAGCTATGATTAAATAGTCTTTTTATATATTTTTACTTAAATTCTCAAGTGCCTTGGTTTGATGTTTTCATGAGTTGAACTATGATACGGATTACTATGATACACCCCATGCAGCACTTTTTGCATTCCTTGTTTTAATCCATTACTTTTCTTCAGATGAGGTGGATTCAACTCCCACTTCACGGAGCCTGCGTGCTCGAATTGAAAGGCGAGATGAAGACAGTGCTGTGAGGCGTAGCTCCAGAATCACAAGATATAAGCTTGACGCCAGGAACCAGTCGGTCCTCTATGACAGGCTCATCACGAAGTATGCACTGATATAGAAAACACAGTTATATTTCTGTTTATAAGGACAGTGACTCATTTAAGTCACGTTTTATGATCTTCCCATTTTGATTATCTGAATTCAAACACAATCCTGTTCCACTTTGGACCTTTATATTCAGACTCAGATGTGCAGCTGGCTTTGTGTTTGGATGTTTCTTTGGTTCTTGTTTCTCAGTGGCTGTGTTTGTCTGTTTTAGCACTGCAGAGGCTGTGCTTCAAAAGATGGATGACATGCAGAAGATGCGTCGGAGATTGAGGAGCAGAGACAGTGAGGAGGAGGTGCGTTGTCATGATCTCCTCCAGTACTTCTGTGATCAGCCAGGACTGAACTCAACTGTTTTTGTGTTCCTCTTTTCAGAATTTAAGAATTTACTCTGGACCAAAGAGAAAGAGGGTCACGAAACCAGTCAGAGGGCAGGAGGAGAGTTCAGACAACCAGGAGAATGGTGATGATTTTAGATCTGATTCATCCTGCTTTACTGTAATCTCTTACTGAATCAGTGTTACCTTATCTAGTGAATTTATGGCCCAGCATCAAAAAAACATTTACATTTGCTCCAAATTGTATTCAGACACTCATTACCACATATAATTAAGAAAAAATAGTTTGACATCAGAAATATGTTATACTCTGGTTTTGTTAGGTTTAAATGATAAAACAATATAGGCTGCTCTAAATGAAGATGCATTCAACAATTTTTTATATTTACACTGTTACGTCCCTTTTAGATGTTGTTCAGGAAAACGAAAACACTATGTACAAATAATAGTTACGTATTAAATTACTAAAGATAAGACGCGTAAAAGAAAGAAACCGAAAGACAAAGATTACAGCTATTGCATTTATTACCCAGTGGACAACTTTTTAAAGTGCCCAAAAATATTTACAACATGTACAAAAGAAAAAGAACACAGACAAAACATGAAATTAATTCACATAAATAAAACACTCAACGGGAAGGGGAACTCAGAGATATGCCAAATAAATATAACAAAACACAACTAACTAAATTTAACTGACCAAACTATCTAACAACAGAAAGGAAATACCAAAAATAAATAGTCTACAGTGTCAGACGCCCTAAATAAACCACACTAACCAACTAATGTGTCTAATACAAAACCATATATGTCCTACGTGGTGCACTTTGTTTGTCGCGCGACATACTTACCTGTTCCCTACTTCCCGGCTTTTCACACAAAGAAATTAACTGAAGAGAAATAAAACAGTAAGTAACAAAACACTCAGCAACCACAAGATACAAGACATAACCAACAAACTATTAAACAACAAGTGAGAGTGCAACGCTGTTAACATGAAGGCGAACCGGATTTTTATAGATGGTAAGGGATGTGGATTGGCTGCTCAAACCAAAACATCATCGTCCGTAAGTCCAATGAACGCTTAAAAGACAAAAACAGACCACCCACACATATATAACACACAAATTCGCACTATGCGTAACATAAACATTTGGCAGACTTGCATTGCTTTCAAGAAACACATTTACATTCTAATCAGTTCTTGCTTTCCCTGGGAATCAAACCCATGACCTTGGCGTTGCAAGCGCCACTCTACTGTTTAAGCTACAGGAAAGCCTGTACAACAACTACAGAGCCTTAAAATGTATTTTATTAAACAAATGATGAAGCCAGTTCTGACACTTGTGTAACAGAATCATAAGGTTCACGAGACATGAGTAAGTCTAATCACTGCCATTTTAATTGTTTTGCTTGTGTTGAAGGTACAAATGTTTGTTATAATACAGGTATTATAATTAACTCCATATGTTCCACAGTGGTTATTGTTTAACATGTTGTTTGGCCTGAACCTGTTTATTTCCCAGAATACAGTGATCAAGAGGAAGATGGGGAAGGAGAGGAAGAGGAAGAAGAAAACGAGGAGGGAGATGAGGAGGATGAAGATGAAGAAGAGAACGGAAAGCGCTATGATTTCCGTCAAAGAAAAGCTGTTGTGCGTTACCAGGCGCCTCTCGAAGGTTGGTGTTATAGTACATTAAAGAGACAATGCACTGAATGTTCAGATCAAATACACGCATCTCTGATTTAAATGTAATTAAATCTTCTTCTTTTTTGTGTATTTTCCTTTTTAATATATTTATATAAACATTTTTTTATTACAGAGCCAAAAAAGCAGAGCATATTTTTTAAAGGTCACTCCACCCCGGTTAGACGAAGATATCCATTTAGTTCCTCGAGTCCTGCGAGCTTGTACAACAACAGGAGGAGCAACAGGTCAGTCCTCTGTTTCTCTTCAAATTCTCCTTCAACTTAATTATCAATTTGAGTCTTGATTCAACAGGGTCATATTTGAAAGTGTGCTATGTTTGACACGCTGTCTTAACAAACTGTGAGACATAGTGACCCAGATGCTGAAGGAACAGCAAGGCACAATACAACTGCCAGAGACATTTGACACCAACAATCGAAAAATAGTGCAGACGGAGCTCACTTCATCACCCAACTTCCCACCTCAAAGTGTCAACTACAGTAGCACCTCTGTTTACGAGTTTAATTCGTTCCAAGAGCTCGTAATCCCAAATGCTCATACACCAAAACAATTCCCCCCATAAGAATGCACAAAAAATCAATCGATTCGTTTCACACGACCATAAAGGCCCTTTTTTTTTATTGGTTTTACCCTTTTAATTACATTTAAAATTATAACCATTAAGATCTCATATAAATAATAATTAACAATTAAACTCTAAAAATACTTGACAATTTACTGTAACGCGCACTTTAGCTACGAGTAGCTTCTCTGCTGGTGTGAAGGGGGGGATTTTACTGCTTACAGGGAGAATTTCGTACCTTCTTTCTTACTCATCTTGAGGTCGTTGTCTTTATGCTGTACTGTACGAATGTATTTCACTACGTGAACAATAGCGATCACAATTAATGTTAACAACACGAGGTAAAACCGCTGTAAATCACTTATAAAAGTATCACTGTGGTGAATGAAGCAACCAAACCGAGCGACGCTGAGAGAATGAACGAGTGAAGGGGTGATAAAGGGGTTAGAACTGCGTGACTGTTTTGTGAGAGGCTGAGTTTAGGATATTTCCAGTAGAAATGCGCACGAAGACACATAGATACCCCTACTTTGTACTGTGCATGCTGTAATCTCAGTGGCACTCATGTGTTTCCACTCATATTTTGTGTTTCTCGTGCTGTAGTTCAGACTGGAGTGAGGGTAATGGGTAAGCCAAACAAGCATTTATACAGCCTCACTAGATCTGCATGTGGAAAATTAATGGGATTTCAAAGTGAAGACAAAAATGGCACTTTACTGTTTCATGTTAATTTAATTATTACACATGTTTTGTACACATTTAAATTAGTTTGTTTTGGAAAGAGGTGTTAGGGGAAAGCAGGTGGTGGAGTATTTTATGAAAGTTTTGACTTTTCATGAATGTTTTATGATACTCTAAAATACAATCTTTCTGTTCTTTTATCTTCATCTCAGGAGAAGACATGCCATCCACAGTAGCGACTCCACCTCGTCTTCCTCTGATGAAGAGAAATTTGAGAGACGGAGAAGTAAGAGTCGTAACCGGTCGATAAACAGGTAAAGAGCTCTCGCTGAACTTTTATTTTAGAGATGCTGTGCTTTCAAAAGACATCTGGGTTCAACGCCTTGCAGGGCAAACATGACCAATCAAACGGCTCCAAAATACATCACCTGTACTTGTGAAAACAATAGAGAAGCTGTATCTGTTGTTGCTCTGTAGGAGTTGTTTCTTAGATTTCATTATCTAGATTTTGTAGTCGTTAAATATTAGAAAGCGATTTTTTAAATTTTTTTTTTAATTTTTTTAAAGGTTTAATTTCAGATTTAAAAAAATATATATATCACATTTTGTTTTTAGATGTCTCCCCATGAATTTACGGAAGGAGGATTTGTTGGGAATCCATAAGGACAGGATTAAAATTGGAGCAAGTCTTGCAGATGTTGACCCAATGCAAATTGATCAAACGGTATGTGTTTGCCTTTTGGATTGAACTACAAAAAATTGTAAAGACCTTTTATATGACTGTTGGGTTTCCATGTGCAGGTACGCTTTGACAGCATTGGGGGTTTGGGCAAACACATCTCTGCACTGAAGGAGATGGTTGTGTTTCCTTTACTCTATCCTGAAGTCTTTGAGAAGTTTAAGATTCAGCCTCCAAGGTGTGCAAAGTGATACTGACAAATATATATTTTAAAATGCCTCTTTGGATGACTAGCCAACAGTTTGCAAAACTTAGATGCATCTTGAATGAATGATTATGTTTTCCAGAGGCTGTTTGTTCTACGGCCCTCCTGGCACAGGAAAAACTCTGGTTGCTCGAGCCCTGGCAAACGAATGCAGTCAAGGCGAGAGGAAAGTGGCGTTCTTCATGAGGAAAGGGGCAGACTGCCTCAGCAAATGGGTGGGCGAGTCTGAGAGACAGCTTCGCCTCCTGTTTGACCAGGTTTCCCCACATTTCATTTTAAAAAAAGCTAATTAATTTTTGCCTTATTTTGATGTCTTGATTAAAAGGAACTTTTCCTCTCTTTTTGTTTTTTTGAAGGCATACCAGATGCGTCCATCAATAATTTTTTTTGATGAAATTGATGGCATCGCACCTGTTCGGTCCAGCCGGCAAGACCAGATACACAGGTGTGTTAGTCTGTTTCTCTATACTGTAATACCTCGGTTTACAAGTTTTAATTCGTTCCAAGAGCTCGTAACTCAAAATGCTCGTACACCAAAACCATTTTCCCCATAAGAATGCACTAAAAATCAATCGATTCGTTCCACACGACCATGAATGCCCATTTAAAAAAGAAAATTGGTTTTACCCTATTACAGTTAAAATTATAACTTTAAGATCTCTAATAAATACTAATTAATAATTGACAAACTCTAAAAATACTTGACAATTTACTGTAACGCACACTTTACCTTTGAGTAGCGTTGCTGCTTAGCAAGGGAGGATTTCGTACCTTCTTTCTATATGCTGTATTGTACGTGTATATTTCACTACGTGAACAATAGCGATCACAATTAATGTTAACAACACGAGGTAAAACCGCTGTAAATCTCTTATAAAATTATCACTGTGGTGAATGATGCAGCCAAACCGAGCGACGCTGAGAGAATGAACGAGTGAAGGGGTGATAAAGGGGTTGGAACTGCGTGACTGTTTTGTGAGAGGCTGAGTTTAGGATATTTCCAGTAGAAATGTGCGTGTGTGAGGGAATATTTTTGACTTCAATTGGACTTTCAATGCTCGTACACCGATTTACTCGTATACTAAGTCACTCATAAACCGAGTTATTACTGTATTTATTTTTTTTTAAAAGTCTTTTTTTGCTGTTCTGTTGTAACTGTTGAAGTGTTTTGTTTTTTCTTTTCATGTTGTCTAAAGCTCCATTGTGTCAACACTGTTGGCTCTCATGGACGGGCTGGACAGCCGTGGTGAGGTGGTTGTTATTGGAGCCACAAACCGTCTGGACTCCATCGATCCTGCGCTCAGACGGCCCGGGCGATTCGACAGAGAGTTTCTCTTCAGCCTACCAGACAGAGAGGTGAGAGTTTGGAGGTCTGTTTTGGAATCAACTATGCGAGGTTTATTCCGACTGCAGTGAGTATTTTGTTTAGAGTAACCTACAAGACATTGTGTTGCTGCTTTGTAGGCTCGTAAAGATATTTTAAAGATCCATACCAGGCAGTGGGACCCGCAGCTTTCTGAAGCCTTTCTTGAAGAGTTGGCTGACAAGTGCGTTGGTAAGAGCATCTCATGTTCTACTGTTAAACACTGATGTGTTGAGTGCATCTTGAGTCTCAGCTTTCTCCGTGCCAACTCAGATGCGAGAGCTTTCCAACACATCTCCAGAATCTGGGTATTGCCATATTTGTGTTTTGGGTAGCAGGGCTATGTAACATTGTGCTGTTCTAGTATTCTAACTCTTTAGTACTTTCAATTCTGGCATTTATTGGGAGCTCAGACTGTCTCATCCTGTCCAAGTGGGCAGTGCTTTGTCAGAATGAACTGCACTTTTTATACCAGTAGTTAAAACCATGGCTCCCTGTTGACCCAGGTTACTGCGGCGCAGACATCAAAGCCGTGTGTGCAGAAGCAGCTCTGTGTGCCCTGCGCAGGTGCTACCCGCAGATCTATGCCTCTTCCCAGAAGCTCCTGCTGGATGTGGAGTCCATCAGTGTAAGTGGCCGGGACTTCCTCTCAGCCATGAAGAAGATAGTTCCTGCTTCACAGAGGGCAGTGGCATCTCCAGCTAAAGCTCTCATCCCTGTTATTGAACCCCTGCTGAGATCTGCCCTCAATAACGCCATGGAGATGCTGCAGAAGCTCTTTCCTCATGTTGAGCAGGGCCTCAAGAAGAGAAGAGACACTGGTAAAGACTGCTTGCTTTTTTTATTTATCTCCCATATACATACTAAACTCACTCAGTATACCTTAGCAATCGCATAACACTGTAGGATTCAAACCACAACTCTTTTATTATGCCACATTTGCATGGGCAGACACCACTCACCTTTTTTCAGGAATTGCAAATGTAGTTTGCATTTTGAAATTGTAATCATGGCATCAATACAAGTAAATGTTTTCTATTTTAGAGGGTGCGTCTGGCATCTTGGAGGATCTGCTGCAGAGTGAAGATGAGGGGTCTTTGTGCTCTAGTAATAAAGGCCAGAAGAACACCGGACCTGCTCCATCTGCTCTTCATCTGAACAGGTTAGAAATGCCAACTAATACTGTCAACTTATTTATTTATTTTTGCCATCCACTTTATACCGATATAAGTTCATAGGGAGCCTTATAATTATTCTTTGTACATTTCTGTGAACCACTTATTTATAAGTCTTATAAGTTTACACAGCTTATTTCACTTATTTTATTCCACTTTTTATTTTTTACTTGATTTATTTATAATTCTACATATACATATATAGTACTTTTTATCCTATTTGTATTATAATTTCCTCTGTGTTTTTTTTTATAACTGTTAATTTGCACTGTCCGTGGAGCGGACCTGTTTACATTTCACTGCCGATTGTAGATTCTGTATATAACTGTGTATGTGACAAATAAAACTCTTGAATCTATGAGATAAAAGATATTGCCATGAAGTTTTTAAAACCGTTTATCCTCAACGGATTCTCTAAATCATGCCTATGCAGAATAACGCTTACATTGGGTAAAACGGGTACGTTTCGTCACCTGTATTACAGGAGTGCCCTGCAGCAGCCCACCTCATTCAGACCCAGACTGCTCCTCTGTGGGACATCCGGTTCTGGTCAGACTTCACACTTGGCTCCTGCTATTCTTCACGCCTTGGAGAAGTTCACCGTTTATACGCTTGATGTTGCTGTGTTGTATGGGGTCAGTTCAGCAACCCCAGAGGAGGCTTGTTCCAAGGTGATCACAATTTATATAAGAGCTCAAGATACCCTGATAATCTTGTTTATTAAATGGCAGTCAATCTGTGTTGTACATCAGGTTTTCTGTGAGGCGAGGAGAACAGCTCCAAGTATTCTGTATATTCCACACATCCAGCGCTGGTGGGACACTGTGAGCTGCACCTTAAAGGCTACGTTCATCAGTCTCCTTCAGGACATCCCTTCATTCTGCCCCTGCCTCCTCCTCGCCACATGCAGCTTTCCTCACCACACGCTCTATCCTGAGGTACCGTATGACCTCTGGAAACCACTATTGGGGCTGGTTTGGCCTAAAGACTAAATGAAATATGAGTTTTGATGCATTTTATCTTCTATAATGTTATTGTTTGACTTTTTTTTCTACCCGTTTAAAGGTGCAGGACCTTTTCCATGTTGATTACGGTGAAGTGTTTAATGTTCCGCTTCCTTCTTGGGAGGAGAGGTTCAGATTCTTTGAGGATCTTATTTTAAATCAAGCTGCTAAAGCACCAGCATCTAAGAGAGCAGCAGGTGAGTGTTTTTCACGTTCCTAGTGAAGTGTTTTCATGAATACCTGTGATAAAACTCACTCTACTCTCTCCTTCTCAGTCCTCCAGGCCCTAGAGGTGTTACCAGTCGCCCCTCCGCCGCCTCCCCGCCAGCTGTCTGAGCAGGAGATGCAGAAGCTAGAAGAGCAGGAAGAGGATACACTCAGGGAACTCCGCCTCTTCCTACGAGATGTGACCAACCGATTGGCTCAGGACAAACGCTTCAAGGCTTTTACAAAGCCTGTGGACATCGAGGAGGTAAGCATGTTTTCAGTGCTATAGTTACTCTATATCAACTATACCAGATAAATGGCTGAACCAGTGCTCACTGAAGTCATGTGGTTTTCATCGGGACAGGTTCCTGATTACACTACAGTCATCAAACAGCCCATGGACTTGTCCACAGTTCTCTCCAAAATTGATCTGCACAAGTACGAAACAGTGGCCGCTTACCTGCGTGATGTGGATCTGATTTGGCAGAACGCCCTTGAGTACAATCCAGACAAAGACCCCTCGGGTAAGCTGGGAATCGTAATGGTAATATGTTTGAGTTTGATTGATTTATTTTTTAATCTACTGAACATTGGTGACAACCACTGAATTGTATGTAGGTTTAAAGTTTCCATTCAACTTGTCACATTACTAAAGAACCAAATAAATGTGCGGTCAAGAGATTCTCAGCTTTTACTTCAAAAGTACAGTGGTACCTCGAGATACGAAATTAATCCGTTCCGAGGCGGCCTTCGTATAATGAGCTTTTCGTATCTTGGAACACATTTTACATGTAAAATGGCTAATCCGTTCCAAGCCCTCCAAAAACACCCCATTAAATTTCATAATAAAGCTAAATTGACCTATAAACAATGAAATAACGTAAAATGTCGAAGCTTACCTTTCGAGTGAGGCTGTCTCCGAAAGTGGCGGCAGAGGAGGAGGAGGACAAACGGCAGATAACGTACGTTCGTACGTACACTTAACTTTACGAAAACACATAAAAAATTGTACGTTTCGGGTGCGGAGTGGCTGAGCTAAAGCACGCCAGCACGTACGTATAGAAGATGCATGATGGGAGGGATGCTGTCCAATTAGAGAGAAGGATCTCATGGCTTGGCTAGCATCAGGAACCAATGGGAGAGCAGGAGGATGGTGGCGAGTCTACTATAACTAAGATGGCGGCGTGCGGCGCGAGTTTCAAAATTGTTATGGGGCGAATCTCGGACTTTCAGAAACCTTTCGTATCTTGAAAACTTTTCGAATGTAGAGCAGTAAAAATTTTCGTCTTTGCTTTCGTAACTTGGATTTTTCGTAAGTTGAGCCTTTCGTATCTTGAGGTACTACTGTATATCTAACTATATTTATATAGTTGGAACTATCCTTTATGATTTTCCAAGTGTGTTTTTGTGTGATCGATATCCTAAAATTGTGTTCGTAATAGATCGGCTCATCAGACACCGTGCCTGTGCTCTCAAGGACACCGTACATGCCATAATCAGAGATGAGTTAGATGAGAACTTTGAGAAGATCTGCGCTGACATCCGGGACTCTCGCATCAAACGAGGTTTCAGTGACACTGCATTGGTTTTAGTGTGGGATCATATTTTGAATTGAAGTGAGATCGAAGCTGTCACTTGCACTTATAATGTTTTATTTTTAGGCTCCACCTCATCACGGTTCACTCCTGCCTACTACTACGTACTGCCAAAGGTGTCCGCAACTGTAGTGGAGCAGAAGATGAGTGATCCAGCACCCAGTAAAGATGCTACACCTGTGCCAGCACCAGCAGTGATTTCACCACGTCAAACAGGAATTAATACAGGTGACCGTCAGAGCTGTAGCTGAGCTGCCTCTCAATACTCTCATTAGAGCTGCACGAATCTGGTTAATTGAGAATAATTTATTTTAATTTGATTTAGAAATCACTATTACTACAAATAAACAAAATAACATGTAAACTTAATTTCCGCAGTCTATTTAAAAGTTGTTTAATTTGATTTTGTTTTTAAATAGTTTTGATTCAATGGATGAATCCTCGTTTTTGAACAAATCTCTGGAATGATTGATTCAATAACAAATACATTTTTTTAACAATGTTTTGTAGTCATCTACTAGTATAATAATGTAATTCATATAATTGTTATTTGAAGCGTCAAGTTACTTCCAAATAGTGACACTATTTTGATAGCTACAGTAAGCATCAGTCTTAATATCTAAACTATAAACTTTTATCCAAGTACTTGTGTGATAATTTGGATTATTATAACAGAAATGATTATGCCGTGTGTAGAGCTGGGATGGGCTATATCAGTGTTCCCGGTACCGGTCCATGGATCAAATGGTACCGGCTGCCCAAGGAACATTTAAATTATTTCCATTTTATTTACTGTGGTGTATTTCTCTCGGGTTTATGTGACTTTCCATGGACGAGAGGTTAAGGGACCTGAGAGACTGCGATGACACAGCTTCAACGCTACTGCCGCTTGCAGCCGCTCAGCTCCAGACGTCACCAATACCACGCATGCGCAAAATATCGTGATATCGGGGCGGTTTTAGGTGACGTCTGGAGCTGAGCGGCGGCAGTGGCGTTGTAGCTCTGGTGGAGAGAAGGTGTGTATCGCTCCTCTCTCGGTTCACCGGTACTTTCTCATGTTTAAAAGTGCTTGGTGTACGTGTATATTATGTCTTCTCAAATTTAACCCCAAAATGAGTATGAAACAGACCTTGTTAGAAAGTTTCAGCATTTAAATCCTTATTGCCATTTCCGACATCCTATCTGTGTGAAGCGGGATTTTCTGCAGCGACTGCAACCAAAACAAAACAACGGAATAAACTGGACATAAGCAACACACATGGGGTGTGATTGTCTCCTGTTACCCCCTGAACCGTCTCGTTGCAAAGAAACAAGCTCAGGCTTCTCATTGATTTAGCGTTCTAGTGAGTTAAAATGTTAAATCACTTTATATTCATCTTTTGGTGTAACTATTTTCTTTTGAAGGCATGTTTTAAATACAATTACATTAAAATGATTAAATCAAAAAAACAAAAAAACATCGCTGTTTATGTGCGAGAATAGGCAATTTATTGCATTTTTATTCTTTTGAATGCTTAATGCTACATGCCTTATTGTAACACATTTAATATTAACATGAAAATAATGACATGCAGCCTTCAAATAAAAACAAAAAGTGGTCAGTTTTAAAGGGTGACTTATAAAAATGAAGAGTGGTTTTGTTTTTCTTATCGATATTGATTTACATTAACATGTTAGCACCGGCTTATATCCACAGCTTCACAGATGAAAAAGAAGAGGAGAAACCGATGGAAAAATGGCTTCATTGCCAGAAAGAAGTATTGCTCACCTTTGAACTCTAAAGACAATCCTAACACAGCAGAAGAGGAGGATGAAGAAGAGGAGGATGGTAAACTGGCTGAGCGTGACGATCCAGAGAAGATGAAAGATGTTGAATGTGAGTCAATGGAGGCGGATGAGTGTGTTCTTGCAGAAGGACCCACAGAATCCACTGAGGTAGTGCAGAATAACCTCTCAAATGAGGGATGGGAATGTGACAATGCTACCGCTGCAGTGAATGAGGTTGAGACCGTCCTGAATACTGCTACAGATGGGCAAAATGATGTCCAAGCATCGGAGAGCACTGAACATAAGAGGACAGAGCCTAGTGAGGAGGACAGCAGTGGAATGGGTTAGTAAATCACAAAACCATTTAGTGTATATTCCAACAGTTGTGGTGTTTCTATGAGCGTGAAACACTAAATTAGTTTGTATGGATTTTCAGAGTTCAGACTGAGGCGGATGACGAGAGGTTTTAAGGTCCAGGCTGAACAGCAGAGTCTCATCAGTGTTGATGCTGCCATGAAGATCCTGGAGCAGAAGAACTTGCCTCTTATTGTTGACCACAACAAACTGAAAGTAAGCCAGATGTCTTCATCCTACTGCAGAAACAATTATAGTAATGCCTCGGTTTACGAGTGACTTTGTATACGAGCAAATCGGTGTACGAGCATTGTATCGGAGTGCGAGAATTTTTCCCTCGCACACGCGCATTTTTTTGTGGTTCAGTATCTTCGCACGCATTTTTTATGGAAATATCCTAACGACAGCCTCTCTCACAAAGCCCATCACCTCTTAGCTCGTTCATTCTCTCAGCGTCGCACGGTTTGGTTGTATCATTCACTACAGTTATACTTTTATAAGAGATTTACAGCGGTTTTACCTCGTGTTGTTAACATTAATTGTGATCGCTATTGTTCACATAGTGAAATGTATACGTACAGCATATAGACAACGACCTCAAGATGAGTAAGAAAGAAGCTATGAAATTCACCCTGTAAGCAGTAACCCCCCCCCCCCCCCCTTCACGCCAGCAGAGAAGCTACTCAAAGGTAAAGTGCGCGTTACAGTAAATTGTCAAGTATTTTTAGAGTGTAATTGTCAATTATTAATTAGTATTTATATGTTATAAGTTATATTTTTAACTGTAATTAATAGGATAAAACCAAAAAAATATTTAAAATGGGCTTTTATGGTCATGTGGAACGAATCGAGTGATTTTTAGTGCATTCTTATGGGGAAAATGGTTTTGGTGTACGAGCATTTAGTTACGAGCACTTGGAACGAATTAAACTCGTAAACCGAGGCATTACTGTGCAATTATTGTCATCGAAGACCTTGTAGTGTGCATGTTAACTTGTCTTTTACATTACATTGGAAAGGTGTTTTTAGTCTTTGTTTTTCGTTCTAATTCAGGAACTTCTACGGAGAGTTGTGGACATGACCGAGGGATATGAGGTCAATCAACTGGAGAAACTTTATGCTCTGTTGTGCCAGAGCATTTATAGACACAGGAAAGATTTTGACAAGACTGCACTTATACAGGTACGTTTTGATAATCCTTCATCCTTCAGCCTTATTAACTTACTATTACAAATTTAAAAGGCTTGTTGTCTTATCTACCCACTTAAAGTGTATTTTCTTTTCTTTTCCAGGAGCTGTCAAAAGAAGTTGAAGAGTTTTCCTAGCTTTCTTTTTTTAAATAAACTATACAGTGTATTTCTTACAGGAACTGGTTTATAAATTATATTTTACTAATTCTTTAGTCATGACTTGAGTGTTGTGAAGTTTGAATGCATATTAAAGCCTTCATTACAATTCCCATTGTCTCTCACTGTGGTTTTCATACCAAGTATATGATTTAATGTTTCAAATACATGATCAACTCTTTGCCTCCTGTACTGCGTGTAGTTGTGTGTTGTAATCACTTGTGTTTTCTGGTTCTGATGCAATCTAAATCGAGTTAGAAGGAAACATGGGGAAAATTCCGCTTGAATCTATGAAGAGATGCGTGAGTCACGTGACCGCACGCGCTCTCTGATTGGACGGTTTGGCGGTTGTACGTTTCTATAGTCAGTGTTCGAGTTTCATAGTTTACAGAGAGGTTTAAAGTTTACATATGTGTGCTTTGGGACCATACCGAGTCCTATGAAAGTGTCCCGACTCAATTACCCTGCAAAAGTGTTGTATTATCGCCGATATAGGTGACGCCTGGGAGTCGCCTGGCGATGATGTCACGACGTATAACTGACAGCGGTGACGCCTGATGATCATTAAAAACTGCCATTAAAATGAGCGCAGATGATTATTGTGTTTACTGAGAGAGTCATAAAACACCAGCACAGCGTGCCTACAGAATAACAGAGCAGAGAAGCGTCCGATCAGCGTGGCATCTGTCCGCTCTTCCTGACACTAAACCCCGCGGCCGGTGAGTTCAGCACATCCCCTCACTAACACAATATCATGCTGTTATATTGCTTTCATACTTTGTACTATGTAATACCATAGTAATTTTAATACCCGTGGAGTACCATGCATATATACAGTTAATCATGGTACAGTTCCGATATTTGGAAACATCATGGCACTTTGATGGATACTGTGGTGCAGAATTGAATGTACCATGGTATCAACATGGTACATAAAGGTAATTTGGTAAACATGCTGCCATAGAGATTTGAACACCACGGTGTTTGTAAGGGAACACGCATAACTCCACGTTAAGTGGTGATGCCTATCATTCTGGTGTTGTATAGATTAACTATGGTTAATGCGTTGTATTTTTAGTTAATGTTGGTTATTAATGCATTAATGTTAATTAACATGTACAACGTTGTATTGTAATATAAATGAACCAATATAAATGTCAGAAATTAACTTTTTCCATTATTATTATTAGTGGTAGTATTCATTTTTAAGGTAACTATTTGAATCCAATATAGATTTTTTTTTTGCACCCCATAAAATATTCGTTATGTAAAAATCGAATTGGTAAAATCAGTGGGAGTTGTGTAGAAAAAGATGTAAGCTACATATTTAGCAACAAAACAGTTATATTGTCTACAGAGGCACTAAACCTATAGGGTTTAAATAAAACGGTTCACAACTTCACATTTACTGATGTTTTATCTAGTGTTAACATGTATAGCCTTATTATAAAGTACTACCTAGATTCTGCAGTGTTGGATTAGCATTTCATCTAAAATCATTTTGTATTTATCTTATCTACGTTAATTTTTTATTTGTATGTGTCATAAAAATGTCAATATCTTTGTAAAGTCATACTGATGTGAATGGCTCTAATTAGTGAGATGCAGCTGAAGATACTACAGTTTTACATTAATTCCAGTGTGTAAATTATCTGTGAATGTTGAAAATCATATCGACTGTCCTGTGTTTACCTCAGTGTCTTATGTATGTTTTTGTATCTTTCAGGACGCTCAAATCTTGGAATGGGACTAACGTTTAGCATGTAAATTCAACCTCCTGGAGGTTCTGTCCAGCTTACATTTTTACATTCACAAGCACAATGTCGAGCAGAAGGAAGTCCACGACCCCCTGCATGGTGCTTCCGTCAGATGTTGTAGAGCAAGATCCAGACATGGAGGCCCTGGAAGGGAATGAAGGAGCCGAGAGTATGGCAGACGGTCCTACAGAGGGAGCAGTGGTTCCCATGGAAACAGAGACAGGTGAAGTTCACTTCTCAAGGCAATTGCTGTGTCCTTACCAAGTGCAGAATTACAAGTTTTAAGTGGCAAGTAATTTTTCTGTTATATCTGAAAGCTCATGTGTTGGAAAATCAAAACCTTATTGATGGTTAATACACAACTATTGAGTGAGATTTTGGACCAATGATATTTCACTGTGAGCAGAGCTACCAATCTCGATACAAAATAAATAAAGCAATAAAGTTGGTTAGGACAAAAAAAACTTTAAGTCAAAAGTGCTGTTATACTTATGTTACCTATCTACTTACAATACTGACTAATCAAAGTTGTCCTTTTACTGTTCTTACAGAATGTGAGGGGAGCCATTTCTCGAGCGAGGACTGTCATTCTTCAGGAAAACGCTCCGGTCAAACGTCATTAGAGCAGCCCGTATCGGATCTGACCGCTGAAGGTGGTTTTGTGCAGACAGAGATGGAGGATAGCGATGATCCCTCAGTTACTGGAATTCCTATCAGCAAGACTCCCATAATGAAAATGAAAAGCAAGTCTGAAGCTAAGAGAATAGCTATGTCTTTAAAAGGCACTAGTGAAAGTGAGACAATGGCTGAAAGTGAGATGGAACTGGAGCCATTGGAGGCGTCACTGATGAGCGCTTCCATAGCAGCAGAACACATGAGCCCATTGCTTACAGAGTCCATAAAGCCCAGTGTTCTTGTCAATATTTCAAACCCTATGGTAGCCGATCAGAAGAAGCTGGTTATGAACCCTGCAACGGTTCTTCCGGCCGGCTTGGCACAGGTGTTATCTGCCTTGCAAGCCCAGCAGAATACTCAAGCTCAACTTCTTATTCCAGTAAGCAGCATTCCCACATACAACGCTGCCATGGACTCCAATGCAGTCCTGATCAACACCTACAAGAAGTTTCCCTACCCGTCGTTGTCTGAGATCATGGGACTTTCAGCCCAGACCAAGTTCAGCGAGGAGCAGATAAAGATCTGGTTTTCAGCTCAGCGTTTGAAGCATGGTGTTAGCTGGACCCCAGAAGAGGTTGAGGAAGCCAGGAGGAAGCAATTTAATGGCACAGTCCACACAGTTCCCCAGACCATTACAGTCATCCCAGCCCATCATCTTTCTGCCACTAATGGCTTGCAGTCTATTCTGCAAACCTGCCAGATTGTGGGGCAACCAGGTCTGGTTCTGACACAGGTTGGCACGGCCAACAGCCTCCCGGTGACAACTCCGATAACGCTGACAGTAGCAGGAATGCCCAATCAAAGCCAGACGCCCAAGATCGCAACAAATCAAACAAGCCCCGCTCTTAGTGAAACTAAGAGAGCTACTACGGTTCAGCCCCCATCACTGACCCCTCAGGAGAACTCTGCACTTAGTGCCGATCATTTTGGCATGCGCCCTAAGAAATCCAAGGAGCAACTGGCTGAATTGAAAGCAAGCTATCTGAAGAATCAGTTTGCCACTGATGCTGAGATAGCTAGGCTAATGAAGTTGACCAACCTCACTAAAGGCGAGATTAAAAAGTGGTTCAGCGACACCCGATACAACCAGCGCAATTCTAAGAACAGCCACACCATCCTCCCCAACGACAATCTCAGGGGTAGTAGTAGTGCCACCATTGTTATTGACTCCAGTGACGAAACGCCACAGTCTCCAACACCATCGCCCGTCAAAGAGAAGGAGACGCGCGCCAAGACCTGGAACCCCTTCCCGGATTTTACCCTGCAGAAGTTTAAAGAAAAGACACCAGAGCAGTTGGTGGTTCTAGAGGAAAGCTTTCAGAAATGTGACACACCAACTGATGAAGAGCTCAGCCGACTAAGAGCGGAGACTAAGCTTACTAGACGAGAGATTGATGCCTGGTTCACAGAAAAGAGAAAAGCCCCTGTGCATGATTCCTCAGAGTCAAAAGCAGATGGGGAAACTTCGCAGAAGAAGGGAAGCCAAACTCCACCTGGAGGGAAGAGGGTAAGCAAAGAGAAGGTTACGAAGAAGACTCCGGAGCAGCTTCATGTTTTAAAAACCGCGTTTGTTCGCACCCAGTGGCCCTCGGCTGAGGAATACGACCAGCTGGCCGAGGAGAGCGGACTGCCTCGCTCCTACATTGTCAACTGGTTTGGCGACACACGCTATGCTTGGAAGAACGGCAACTTGAAGTGGTATTTTTACTATCAAAGTGGAAATGTGGGAGGTACAAATGGCAACAAAAACCGAAAACGAAGGATTCGGAATCGCGGTTGGGGAAGAACCCGCAGTAGAAAAGCGAAGAAGCCGATAGAGTCGGAGAAAAATTTACCTATTAGGTTCAAGTCTGGACGAGATATTCTGAAGGAATATTATTTGAAGCACAAGTTTCTGAATGAACAAGACTTGGACGAGCTTGTCGCTAAGTCTAACATGAGCTATGAGCAGGTGAGAGAGTGGTTTGCTGAGATTCATCGGAAGGAGGAAATGGGTACCAACCCGTTTGAAGATAAAACCGGAAATGAGGAACAAGATGAGGAAGAGGATGAGTCACTTGGTGAAAATGAGACGGCAATTGAGGAGCAAGGACCTTCTGCCTTGGGAGATGAAGATGGTGACGATGATGACGACACTGATGACAGTGATTCCTGGGAGCCTCCGCAGAGTGTTCGAAAAACATTATCCATGTCTGAGGGTCAGTGATCTATCTGAATTGGATTTATTCTGAGCACTTGGTGGAAAAGCACTTGACTGCATTTGGGTCTTGACCACATGCCCTCTACCACTGCACCGATTCTGCTTATATTGTACATAGTTTCAATTAAGGTTTGACAAGTTTTTAAATATTGAGGAGAATGGGGTTTTTTTTTTGGGGGGGGGGGGGGGGTGTATGCTCGACTACACTTAAAACTTGAGAAATCATGCTCACGAACAGGGTTTTTCTCCGCAGCTCTGAAATGATATCTCAAGAGCCCTTGAATAATCGTAATGTCATGCATACAATCTGAACTTACGCCTACCAGAATTGGTTATGCACCTTAACACTTGTACATGCAAAGACATCCTAGGCCTTTCTGTATGGTCTTTTAAAGGGGCTTTTCTCATTTGGAGTTATATGGAGAATTCTTAGTGCCAAAGTTATAGTATTGAATGTTATGGTTCCCTTTACAGAGAGAACAACAGTCTATTGAAGGAACATGCAAGAATATGTTACGTCAATTGGACACATACGGCACTTTGTCAACCACCGTTATGTACGGTGTAAAACGCAACCAACCACCTTATTTGTGTAGGTTAAACCAAACATTTTGAATCGAATTTCCAGATTCAGTGACACAAAAGTGTTTTATCATCCACATACTGACAGTGGATGTCTGATATACTGCACAGTACGTCTCAACAGGACGTTGTAGATGTTACTACCGTACCTCTGACTGCCACAATGAGGGTCATCTTCAAACTATAACCGCTAATACGCATCTTGTGGAAAAAAATTTGTGAAAATGTCAGTGGTTGTAATAAACGGGAAATGTGACTATTTTGCAGTTTTTCAACTGGACTGTTTTAAAGTGTTTTCTAAATTTCAATGGGAACATGGGGAATTTCTGTTTTTGGCTGTCATTTGCTGTTTATTCATTTTAAAGTGAGATCGCCCTCAGATTTCTCTTCTGTTGGGCTGTCAGAGATGGTCATAAGTCTGCAAAAAAGAGGACTTTCATTTGCTTGACAGATCATTTAAAATTATGTTAAGAAAACCTAATGTGTATTTGCCCTAATCATGAAGTGTATTTTTCAATTTCTATGACTTCTGCAGAATTTCTTGCTTTTGTTTGAGGAACATTTTTATTTTATTTTCCATTAATACCTTGCTTTTATGACTAAATGATGCTGATGAACTGTTGATGAATGATTACCATGTGGGTGTAATTGTGAGGTTGCTTTTTAAATATTTGTGCTTAAAAGTAGCACTATTACCGGTACTATTAAAATCGCACCCTCGCGTAAGACATTCACCATCTTTGTTATATTTGCATGTATCCAACATTTAGTAGAAGGATGGAGAAAAAAAGTGTTCAGTTTGTACATATAACATTATGCTCAACTAGTAGTTTAAAGCCTTTTATAAGTTTGTATTTATAGTGATAAATGTCACCTCTACATGAGTGGGTTGCTTGTATGGTGATCATTCAAATAATCCTTTTGTGATTTGAAATATTTCTAAGAGATCTATGTTGTATTTTGTTTTTTACATCCTGGATTTCTTACTTTTTCTGGTGAACATTTAATTGACTTGCTTGTGACCTTCATTTTCCTGTGAATACTGTAGTGTATTATAGGCTAGAGGTCAAAGGTGCCTCTGTGAACATGGTAAGTACTGTTTGAACAAAATAGCACATTTAAACTTAGAAATATGTGTCCTCTCCTCTGTTAACAACTGGTCCTTTCATGTTTTTTTAGAGTTTGAGAACCTTACTGGGATCTTGCTTTGAATGCGTTTTAGTGCAGAATTAAATCAGATTTGTATGTTGTGCTTCCTTCAACTGTCATTAATAATGTTTAATAACGGCAGTGTTTCTTAAATGGTTATCAGATTAGGCAATCAGTTTCTAGGCTCTGTAAAAAACAGACTTTTACATGCACAAATAATAATAATAATACAGATCTGGAACCATCGTGGATTGTGATTTGAAACTTATGATGAGCCTTAAAATCTGTAGACACCATTGTGGTGGCAAAAGCTTTATTTCCCAGAGCCATAGGCCTTGTGCAATGCTTTTAATTTAATTGAACTGTTTTAATAGGCTTTCGCTTGATTTAGACTAAATATATATATTTTCTACTTGTTTGAGGACAACAATAAATTTGGATGAAAAACAAATGCTCTCTGCTTTTCAATTTATCCTTATATTTGATACTTTCCTTAAGTGCCACAGTTTTATCACATTCTAGGAGAACATGATGGAATATACTTGTATGCACTCACAACAATGTCTGGGCTCCTGATGAGATGGAGGATGGTGTCCTGAGGGATCTCCTCCCAGACCTGGATCAGGGCATCAGTAGCTCCTGGACAGTCTGTGGTGCTACTTGATGGCTTCGGATGCTCCAATACATAATGTCCCAGAGGTTCTCAATTGGATTCAGGGCTGGGGAACTTGAAGGCCATTCAATAGCACCAATGCCTATCTCATCTAAAAACTGCATTCACACTCTAGCTACTTGAGGCTGGGCATTATCATGCACCGGGAGGAACCCAGGGCTCCCTGGACCAACATAATGTCAGGCAAAGCCTCTGAGGATTCAATCTCACTATCTAACAGCAGTTGTCAAGTCACTTTTATTTATATAGTGCTTTTTACAATGTAGATTGTTTCGAAGCAGCTTTACAGTGGTCACAGGAAAAACAATATAAACAAAGTTTGTTTGGCCGAACAGCAGCCTTAAAGAGCAGGCGAATCAATACAATTGATGAATTTTAAGTGTTAAGTTTCCCCAACTGAGCAAGCCATAGGCGACAGCGGCAAGGAACCCAAACTCCGGCAGGTGACGTAATGAATGAAGAACAGAATGGAGAAAAAACCTTGGGAGAAACCAGGCTCAGTTGGGGGACCAGTTCTCCTGGCCAACAGCCAAACAGTGCATGATTATTATATTGACAACAATTCAAGTCCAATTTGGTCCGGTTGGAGATGGGTTCATGATCGTCACAGGGGAGGGTCTAGTAGAGTCACGGTCTCCGCAGACACTTCAGGGCAGTGCTGTGCTCGTGTCCAGGTCCTTCATCTGATCTGGATACGGCCTGGATACGGCTGACCACGGTAACCTCGGAATAAGCAGAGACCAATATCAGCGTAGATGCCAGCAGTAGGGTAACCATTGACTGGCACGTGGAGGTCTTTGTGAGCCTCCAAGGATATTACTCCCCAGATCATTACTGACCCACTGCGAAACTGGTCTTGCTGAGCTGTGAGCACAGGTCTCACTAAAGGACATCAGCCCTAATGCCACCCTCATGAAGTTAGTGCAATGCAGTAGCCTGAGATCATTTTGGATGGCTCTGGCAGTGCTTATCTTGTTCCTCCTTGTACGAAGGAGCAGATATTGGTCCTGTTGCTGGGTTGTTGTCCTTCTACGTCCCCGTCCAGCTCTCCTTGTGTAACGACTTGTCTCCTGGTATCTCCTCTATGCTCTTGAAATTGTGATGGAGACACACCAAACCTCCTTGCGACGGGACGTATGGATGTGCCATCCTGGAGGAGCAGGACTGCCTGTGCAACCTGATTTTTTTGCATGTCCTGCCTCATGTTGCAGTGACAAGGATCCTAACAAAACACAAAATTAAAAACAAATCAGTCAGGAAGAATAAAGCGAGAACAATTGTATATGGCTGCCACCTGCAAAACCATTCTCCTTTTTGGGGGTTGTCTTGCTGTTTACTCTCCAGTGAACCTGTTATCACTTTCATTTGCACCAAAGCAGTTTCACAATTCCCAATCACTGATGCTTCCTAACTGGACAGATTGATATCCCTTTGATTGACGTGATGTTACAGTATAATGATTAAGTGTTCCCATAATTTTTTTGAGCAGTGTATAAAATTACAGATAAATACCAAATTAACAGAAAATATTACTGTGTAAGTTCTTTGGAGCAATGTAGAATTACTCTAATTTGAACACTTTATAAAGTGTTTTTATAATTTTTATACTTTATAACAGTGTATAGCAGAAAGAACGTTACAATTTTTATATAGATAGATACATTCCCAGAAAAAACGTGATTAAAGCGGGTACACAAATGTTTACCTATTTTAAGAATCACTCAACTGTAAGACTTTTATTTTGAAGCAATTGTCTGGTCCGCAGCCATTTAGCCTCAGCGTGGGGCGGAGCGACCAATGAGCGCCCTCGTGACGCCCACGTGATTTGTAAACAGGAAGAGTCTGATCTGCAGCAGAGGGTGAGTGACCAGAATCTAAAATCAAAAAACACCATTTAATTATATAAACGAAATGTATATGCAGATTTGGCTATTACAGTGCATTACTTCATTCATGGTGAACCGTATTTAATGCGTCCATGCCGTTTGAACTCCGATTGATACATTTTGAGCAATAAACAGTTGATTGTTGTTGAAGTATATTATGTAAAAAAGCATGTATTTGAGGTTAGAGTTGTGTAAAATCACAGTAATGAAGGCAGTCAATGTGGTTAGTATAGAAAAGTAATGCTGTTTTGTTGAATGTCATCAGATCAGGCCATCACTGAGGAGAAGCTGAATGATCAGAGGACAGATCTGCTGTTTTCTTCTTCCTCATCATGGTGGATTTTCTGGCAGAGAACAACTTGTGTGGTCAGGCCATCCTGAGGATTGTGTCCAGAGGAAACGCCATCATAGCAGAATTACTGAGGCTGTCAGACTTTATTCCTGCAGTTTTCAGACTCAAAGACAAGAGTGACCAGCAGAAATATGGAGACATAATCTGTGATTTCAGCTACTTTAAGGTACTGTGATTGTCATATTCAATTATATTCTCTTAAAGATATACATATATGTACTAGATTTACAGTAAGTAAATGTGAAACTGTGTGTTTCTAGGGTCCGGAGTATTATGAGGGTAAATTAGAAGCAAAGCCGGAGCTGCAGGATTTGGATGAGGAGTTTCGGGAAAACAACATAGAAATATTGACGCGGTTCTACCTGGCCTTTGAGAGTGTCCATAAATACGTTGTAGACTTGATAAGGTGTGTGTTGATTTTGAAATTGTGGTTAATTAATTTGTATCAACGCCTGAAAATCAGCACCTTTAGTTTGGAACAAATTTTAATTTACGTATTTGACATTCGTTTATAGTTCATTACTCTCACTCAATATTGTTTTATTATTATTTAATATACTATTATTAACTATTTTTATTTATTTATGGCTTCCTCTGTAGGTACTTGGATGATCTCAATGAAGGGGTGTACATTCAACAAACACTGGAAACCGTTTTACTGAATGAAGATGGGAAACAGCTTCTGGTAAATTTCTGCTACGCTAAGTACAAATAGGAGTTAATGGAGTAAATCGGTGTGTAAATGCATGTGATTTCTGCCAGTGCGAGGCTCTATATCTGTATGGAGTCATGTTACTGGTGATTGATCAGAAGATGGAGGGGGAGGTGAGAGAGAGGATGCTGGTGTCCTACTACAGATACAGGTAAGATTGTATCTTGCTAACGCCCTTGAGTTTTTTGTTACTCCTCTGCTTCTCTATATAACTGTCCAGGTGCTACTGAATAAACAGTATTTGTCTCCCCAGCGCTGCTCGCTCCTCGGGCGACTCCAACCTGGACGACATCTGCAAGCTCTTGCGCAGCACGGGATACTCCAGCCACCCGGGAGCCAAACGGCCGCCCAACTACCCCGAGAGCTACTTCCAGAGAGTTCCCATTAGCTCCACCTTCATCAATATGGTGGTCGGCCGCCTCCGCTCTGATGACATTTACAACCAGGCAAGAGCGTAGTGTGATTTAGACCAGGGGGGTTCAAACTGGGGGAGAAAGATCCAGTGGTATGATAAATCGTAAAAAAAAAAGTGATAATGGGGAGTTATTTTATTCCATTGATGGATAAAATGGCAAAACAAAAAAAGAGACTGATTTATGGTAAAATAAGTTTGATAATAGAAAATTATTGTACTCTCTTGATGGATGAAATAAAAACAAGTAACCATTAAAAGTTAAAAAAACTAAATGATTAACATAAAATCAGTCTGATAATGATAATTATTTTGTTTTATTGACCGATAAATGCAATGGGAAATGTTCAGAGAAAAGTTTTAAAAACATTTGTAATATACAAAAATGTAGAATAAAATAAGTTCGATAATGGAAAATTATTTTACTCTTTTGATGGATGAAATAAAAAAAGTAACCATTCAAAATTAAAAAAACTAAATGATTAATATTAAAATCAGTTTGATAATGATAATTCATTTTAACAGATAAATGTAATGGGAAATGTTCAGAGAAAAGGTTTAAAAACATTTGTAATGTATAATAAAATAAGTTTGATAATGACATTGTTAATGTATAGATAATAAAATTGTTTTTTATTCTGTACACGGATAAAATAAAAAAACAGTGTGAAAATCTACATGCATATATCAAATTAAAAACATTGATATTTGTTGACAGATAAAATGCAGAAACGTAATAGAAAGTACGTTTCCTAGTTACTACAATTGCCATATTTTTCTACATTTGTCTTTATATATAAAAATGCTGCTTTATATTTTAGGAAGGAGGTTCCTCACATGCTGGGGTTCTGCTGGATCAGTAAGTTTAGGTGGATAACTCGTGTTCATCTGTTCTAGGTGTCTGCGTATCCTCTGCCCGAGCACCGCAGCACAGCGCTGGCCACACAGGCGGCTATGCTCTGCGTCTGCCTGTACTTCACCCCCACCATCCTGCAAACGCAGCAGGCCAAGATGAGAGAGATCGTGGACAAATACTTCCCTGACAACTGGGTGAGAAGATTTTATTGACCGTGTCCGTTTCAGAAAATGTGAAATGCTGAAATATAAATCTAGCAATATCTTCAGGTTATAAGCATATACATGGGGATCACTGTGAACTTGGTGGAGGCGTGGGAACCGTATAAAGCTGCTAAAACAGCCCTGAACTACACGCTGGAGACAGCCAACATCAGAGAACAGGTACAGTCACAGTTGACACACACACACGCGCGTTCGATCGAAACCAGAGTAACACCCCCCGGTCATTGTTCTGCCCTCTCAGGCCGGGCGATACGCTGCCGGTGTGGAGAGTTTGCGGCCGCAGGTGCAGCAGGTGTTGAAGGAAGGATTCCTGAGGGAAGAAATCGTGCTGGACAACATTCCCAAACTGCTGAACTGCCTCCGTGACTGTAACGTTGCCATCCGCTGGCTGATGCTGCACACCGCAGAGTCCGGTGAGACGTCTCGGCCCAATCAATGCTTAACCCAGAACTTCTCAATGTTTTTGACTCAGAAGCTCAAAAAGCTGTTCATTTTCAACCTTTTTAATTTATAGAAACAAGTACTCAATATATTAAAATAATTAAATAATAATATATAGTTATTATACACTGCCCAGCCCCCCAAAAATTGTATTTAAATAAGTCAATATTTGGATCTTTATGCAGTGATTCGTATTTCTTTAGCATGTGATATGTTTGTCAACAGTTAACCCAAACTGATGGAGTGTGTGGCTTTTCATTTTTTAAATGTTGGAAGACACATCATGTCTATAACTTCAAAAAAATCTCTGACTTCATAAGAGTTTTTTAATATCCATGACATTTCTAGGTTTGGAAATCACACATGTACAATTATGCTTTATTAACTTTTATTAACCCATCAGTGTTTTTCCACTCAAATTGGCATTTTCACATTGATTTTTCACAAATATGTCATGGCATATGAAATGTGGGAAAAGACAAAACACAGAGCCTCTGCTTTAAAAAAACAAAAAGTTCTTCTTTCTTTTCTTTTATGGTTTATATCAACACTGAAATGGGTTTTTTAAGTTTCATTAAAACATTTTGATTGGGTAATCTCTACTCTCTACTCAAGATGCTTTTCTGAGCAGTTGTTTTTTTGTTTGCTTTTTGTTGAAGCTTATGATCCGAACAACAAGAGACTGCGTCTGATCAAAGAGCAAGTTATCAACGACTCCAAATACAATCCCAAAATTCTGTTTCAGCTGCTGCTAGACACGGCCCAGTTTGAGTTCATACTCAAAGAGGTAAATAGAAATAATCTCAGCTCAAACGTCACCGTTCCTCATTCTGTTGGTTTGACAGCTCAAAATATAAAAATGTAATTCATCTGAGAGCATATCTTGGACCTTCAGCCTTTTCTGACTTTACTTAAGACTTATACTGTATTTTTGTCTAGTGGATGTACCATTTTGTGTGTTTATCTGCCTGTGAGGCTAATATAGACTTCTTTAGTCAGGGATTTTTGAACTTTCAGGCAAAATTACATTTTCTACATTTCTACTGTGTAAAATTTTTGTTGTCTTTCTTTAAAAAAGAAAAGAAAAGCTTTTGTTCAGAAAGGACACCTTAAATTGATCAAACAGACACTAAAGACATACAAAAGGTTGAATCTTTGCTTTCATCAAGATTCATTAAAGTATCCTGTCTATCACAGTTTACAGAAAAATATAAAGTAGCACATTAATAATAATAATATGAAATATTGAGCTGCAAATCATCATATTAGAATGATTTCTGAAGGATCATGTGACACTGATGACTAGAAGCTGATGACATGTGACTCTGAAAATACAGCTTCACAGGAATACATTTGAAAATGTGAATAATATTTCACAATATTGCTGTTTTGATGTATTTTTGATCAAATAAATGCAGTCTTGGTGAGCATAAGAGACTAAAACATGAAAAATAAAAGTTGAATGGTATTGTATTTTGATATGGGATCTCACATAAAAGCTCTCATTATAAATTTCTCTCGGTTTATGTGATTTTTCAGATGTTCAAGCAGATGTTGACAGAGAAGCAGCTCAAGTGGGAGAGCTATAAGAAGGAAGGATCAGAGAGAATGATGGAGCTGGCTGAGGTGTTTTCTGGGGTCAAACCTCTCACCAGGGTAGAGAAAAACGGTAAACATGCAGACGGCACGCTGCAAAGCTTATTATCGTCCGTGTGTTCACGCGTTCGTTTGTTTATCAGAGAATCTTCAGGCCTGGTTCAGAGAGATCTCCAAACAGATCGAGTCCCTGAACTACGAGGACTCGACCGCCGCTGGCAGGAAGACGGTGCAGCTCATTCAGGCTCTTGTGGAGGTACAAACACATCCGAACATGTGCTGGGAGGGGATTTCTCTGCAGTGAGTTCACATGAAATTGTTTCTTTGGGAAGGTTCAAGAGTTTCACCAGCTGGAGTCGAACCTGCAGGTGTGTCAGTTCTTGGCGGACACGCGCAAGTTCCTCCATCAGATGATCCGCACCATCAATATCAAAGAAGAGGTGCTAATCACGATGCAGATAGTGGGGGATTTGTCCTACGCCTGGCAGATCATTGACAGGTATTGGTTTTCGCATTGTCCCCTTTTTGTTTTCTCACACATTTAAGGTTAAAATGCCCCATAATACTATTTTAAAGGTTCCTAATTTTGTTTTGGAGATTTCTTGCGACAGCTTTAAGGCTGGGACACACCAAGGCCGTAATCTTTTCTGTGCGTTCCACTCTGTTGGTTCTTCTCGGGTGTCATCTGGGTATTTCCAGCATGTTGAATTTCCGTCGGTGAGAGAGAACTTAAATAAAGTGAAAGTGATGAAAGCGAGCAAAGTCGTCAAGACGGTACTGCTAGAATTTTACGCCATCTTACCAGAGCGTTTGAATGCACAAATATTTTCATAGTAACATGAGCCGACTGGAATGAAGAAAATTATTTGCATGATTGATATTCAAAATGGTAAGCAAGTGCTGTTTTGTTTACGGTTTGTATTTCTGCAGGCTTCCCTTTTTCAATTATGAATATAGACTATTGATTGACACTTGCTGATTGACAGACTACCGGCGCAGAACACGCGTACTAGTTGACAGTCGCCTACTCTGCTCTGATTGGTCAGATGGCCCAGGTTGTTCTGATTGGTCTACTGCTTGTCCGAAAGGAAATGCCTATTATCATATCTGACTTTCAGCATCTAAGGCTTTCTCAGCACTTGATGCACAGTAAAATTTGCGTCCGTTTTTTCCTGTCAATTTCAGCACGAGTCCACCTCCTTCGTAAGTGCATGCAAAGTGGGTTCACTTTTTTTTTGGATTGTCTTCTCAACATGTCAACGTCACAAGCTAAACTCTTCCAGGTCACTGCAACAACTACAATGTTAAAGGACATGATGTTTGAAGGCAGCCAATGAAGACCATAGCCTACCATGATGCAAATATGTTACAAACAAACGTAGGATCATGCAGGACTTTAGACTGGAATTACAGTACAGACGGTTAAGAATCGGTCCTTTCTTTTGAGAGACAATAACTCCATTTATCAGGCACTGTGACCTTTGAAACCTATAGACCTTTTACATTCACAAAAAGCTATTTCATACTGTCAAGTTCCTTTTCCAAATGTTTCTCACAGCTTCACCTCAATAATGCAAGAGAGCATCAGAGCAAACCCCTCGATGGTGACCAAACTCAGAGCCACTTTTCTAAAGGTGAGTCCGACTGGCCAGTGAATGTATGACACGACACAAATCCACTTTTAACCCAATCTCCTCTTAATTGTGAACATGAACAGCTGGCGTCTGCGCTGGATCTGCCTCTCCTACGAATCAACCAGGTCAACAGTCCAGATCTGCTCAGCGTGTCTCAGTTTTACTCTGGGGAGCTGGTGGCTTATGTCAGAAAGGTTTGGAGAAGAAATCACTTTATTAATGTCAGGGTTCTGTTACTTCGGTCATGTTTTCTGGTGTTTCGGTGACAGAGCTCTGACACTGCCCTATTGTCGTGGCTTTGAGTGTCTCGAGTCGCGCGCTCTCTTGTCTGTGTAGCGTCTTGTATGCGAGTCGTGATCCCTGATCCCGAGACCTTGGTCTTTTTCAGTTTTGGTTTTGTGTCGGGATTCGGACATTTATGGCTCGTGTGTTTGTCCTTGTGAGCGCACAGGAGGAGTGTTTCCTCGTGCTCTCTACGTCATGTCTGCGTGTAGTGTTTAGCATGCAGTTCGTGTTTACATCAACCACGTGTTTTTATGTTTGGTTTTGTGTGGCGCGCAGTTTGTTTCACTAGTGTCCTGTCATTGTGTAACCCCGCTCGTCTTGTTCCCTTGTTATAGTTTGATATGCCCTGGCTGTTCCCTCTTATTACCTGCCTCATGTGTTCCCTATTTATTCCCTTCGTGTTTGCTGTCTTGTGTTGGTTCGTCGTCATATCATGGTGTCCTGTTCCTGCATCTTGTTTTTCCCCTTCGCCGTGGTTTTTCTTTTGTTTTCTTGCTTAATAAATCTACTGCACTACTGAGTCCTCGCTCATCCTTCCACACACCTGACAATTAATGCTTCTTTATTTGCCCTGGTTTTGTCCATATCTCTCTTTATCTGTGTCATGCAAACATGCTTCCTCTCAGGTGCTGCAGATCATTCCAGAGAGTATGTTCACCTCACTGGCCAAAATCATCAAACTGCAGATCCATGACATTATGGAGGTGCCCACACGTCTTGACAAGGACAAGCTGAAGGACTACTCTCAACTCAGTGCCCGTTATGAGGTACGACATGCATTTGAATGCTTGAATGTGCCGGTAATAAGCCTCAGTGAGGACCGATGCCTTAAAAAGTTCAACTAACATGAACAAAGGTTAATAAATGCTGTGCAAATATATCTGTTAATGCATTAACAAATGAGACTTTATTGTGAAGTGTAACCTAATTATTTATAAATGATGATAACAATAACAGTAACTCACTGCCCTTCCTCATTTGACAGGTAGCTAAACTCACTCATGCTATCTCAGTCTTCACTGAAGGCATTTTGATGATGAAGACCACACTTGTTGGCATTATCAAGGTACTCTAAAGATTTTCTGAATGTTACACTTTCTGACTCCTTTTGCCCTAATGCAGAATAGTGAGAGCTCAGAAACCATGAAAACATCTGTTTCAGGTGGATCCGAAGCAGCTTCTGGAGGACGGGATCAGGAAAGAGCTTGTCAAACGTGTCGCTTACGCTCTGCACAAAGGCCTCATCTTCAACCCCAAAGCCAAAGTGAGCACCTCTACTTTTTGTCCTGCTGAATAATTCTATTTCTGTCCTTTTGTCTTTTAGAAGATCGTATTGTTTCTCTTTCAGCCTAGTGAGCTTATGCCGAAGCTGAAGGATATGGCTGCCACCATGGATGGCTTTTATCGATCATTTGAATACATTCAAGATTACGTGAGCATCTATGGACTGAAGATCTGGCAGGAGGAAGTGTCTCGTATCATCAACTATAACGTAGAGCAGGAGTGTAACAGTTTCCTTAGGACGAAGGTCTTGTCCTTGTAACATCTTATTCATATTGAGTTTCTTTTAAACCTCAGATTTTGCTGTTCTGGAAGTTTATACCGTTGGCATTGATTGATTTAAAGTGCTTCTTTTCAGATCCAAGACTGGCAAAGCGTCTACCAGTCCACCCACATTCCCATTCCTAAGTATCCGTCTGTTGATGAATCCGCCACGTTTATTGGACGTCTTTGCAGGGAAATCTTGAGGATAACCGATCCAAAGTCAGTCAGCGAAAAACGGATTATTTAGATTTTTAAAGCTTTGACGGCAATCTGAAGAAATGTCACGTTCCTGGTCTTTATTCCTCTCTAGAATGACGTGTTACATTGACCAGCTGAACACTTGGTACGATTTGAGGACGCATCAGGAAGTGACCAACAACCGACTCTTCTCTGAGATTCAAGACACGCTGGGAACCTTCGGCCTGAACGGACTCGACCGACTCTTGTGTTTCATGATTGTGAAGGAGCTTCAGGTAAAACAAAATGCAGTGCATTATGTAGTTTCCTTCCAGTTATGTTGATGAAAGCAATTATGAACTGTAACAAAAGAGTCAGGTAACGCATGTAAACCACATGTCAACTAACTCTAATTGGAGTATTAGGAGACTTTTTGCTTGATATCGTTCCACTGACTATATGTAACTTTGCAAGTACGTCAACTTATTCTATACCAGTCGACTAATACTTTACTAACACTCTAATGATATTTAGTAGACAATGAGTCTTCTAGTCAACAGAATGTGCTAAAGGGACCATCAAAAAGTGAAATCAAGAATCAAATTGTATTAAAATGTCAGATTTCAAGGTGTATTGCATATCCCGATACACTCAAAGTGAAGATCTTTTTTTAACTCCTGAACCGACACCAAACAAACTTCATTTTGCCCTGATTTTGTTCAAAATGGCGTCACACAATTTAGTTCTTCAATTTGACTCAAATTATATATGGGTCTTAAAGGGATAGTTCACCCAAAAATAAAAGTGATCCCTTAATTTACTTTCCTTCAAGCCATCTTAGGTGTATATTACTTTTTTCTTTCAGCCAAACACAATCGGTTATATAAAAAAATATCCTGGCTCTTCCAAGCTTTATAATGGGAGTGAATAGAGTTTTGGAAGCTCTAAAAAGCATCCATTCGTCATAAAAGTAATCCATACGGCTCCATAAATATCCATATTTATAACTTTATGAACCAGAATCACTGGCTTCCAGTAATGGCTGAACGTGAGTCTAGTTGTGGCAGAAGATTGACCTCTGACCTGACGCATGACGTAGGATGTGGATTAGCGTAAGCTTCGGCGAGAGTAAGACTCCTCTTCCCGGTTAAATTGATGGATGTGCTTTTTCTGGGATTCATAATCTTCATTCCCTTTATAAAGCTTGGAAGAGCCAGGATGTTTTTGTAATATAACCGATTGTGTTTGGGTGAAAAAAGGAAGTCATACTCACCTAGGATGGCTTGAGGGAGAGTAATTTATAGGATAATTTTAATTTTCGGTGTTCTATTAATTTAAGGAACTGAATCATAACTAAATCAAAAAGTCAATTGAATCCAAGTGAACCAAAGTCTGTGCAAATGGTTACATAAATATTTGGTCTCAATAAATGTCATGTAAATAATAATCTGTCTTTGTTTTTTCCTTTGCAGAATTTCCTGACAGTCCTTCAGAAGAGCATTCTGAGGGACAAAGCTGTGGTTGACATCTTTAAAGTTCTGCTGACAGCTGTCAATCCTGTCAAAGGGATTGTGGGTATGTGTTGGATGCTGTATCAAAAAGCCTAAGTATACTTCAGCCGCTCACACTTTGCGACGGAACACGTGGGACGTAATTTTCATCATCAGGACGTGGGCATACGATAGCGTACTTGAGCGCTTGAAAACGAAGTCCAGTAGATTGCGCATGTGCGCCGAAACCGGCAAAAGGAGGAAACTCTGAAAGGCTTGTGCTCTCAACTGAGTGGGATGCGGAAAATGAAGTATACTTGGGTCTCTAGTCTGACACTTATTCCCACAATTAAGTTCTTGATATATTTGTCTTTCTGCATCAATATTCAGCAAATGCAAGTAAAGTTTACGCCAACGCTGTGGCCAAAACCCAGAAGATTTGGAGCGCTTACCTGGAAGCCATCATGAAGGTGTTGCTGTCTTTTTATCTATGAGACTTCATTTTGAAAAAAAAAAATGTGTTTTTATATTCATGCTGAGAATGGGGCTTTCCTGTGGCTCAAACAGTAGAGCTTGCAACGCCAAGGTCATGGGTTCGATTCCCGGGGAAATCAAGAACTGATTAGAATGTCAATGTGTTTCTTGAATGCAGTGTAATGCCAAATAATAAATGTAAAATGAAAAAGCCCATGATCATTTCTCAGGTGGGTCAGATGCAGATCTTGAGGCAGCAGATTGCCAACGAATTGAATTACTCCTGCAAATTTGACTCTAAACACCTCGCTGCGGCGCTGGATAATCTGAACAAGTGGGTTGGGAATGATTTTTCTTTCTTGCTTCTTGGATTCGTTTCACATTCTCTGTTATTGACGACTTACAGTGGAAGTGTGATCATTTTCAGGTCTCTGCTGTCGGATATCGAAGCACATTACCAGGATCCATCACTGCCGTATCCCAAAGAGGACAACACACTCCTCTACGACATCACCGCCTATCTGGAGGCGGCCGGAATCCACAACCCACTTAACAAAGTGAGTCATGTATTTGTGAAAAATTAATTTCTCCATGTCAGTGATTGTTTTATCAGGTAGTTTGTATAGTGTTTTTGCCTTATTTTCTTTTTTGAAACCATAAAATTGGGGGAATAAAATTAACCATTGTATTTTTCCATTTGCTACTGTCAGATCTACATCACGACGAAGCGTCTGCCTTATTTTCCAATTGTGAACTTCCTGTTCCTCATCGCACAATTGCCAAAACTGCAGTACAATAAAACCCAAGGTTTGTAACTGATTTTGCGCATATAAACTACTGTTCAAAAGTTTGGAGGTTTTCTTTTTTCCAGTTCAAAGGAACCGCATTTGAAATAGAATTTCCTTCCTGTCACTTTTGATCAATTAAATGCATCCTTGCTCAATAAAAGTGTTCATTTCTTCTTTTCTTGAACCGAGACTTTTGAATGTAGTGTATCATACCAAAAGCTCAAGGTCCTGCTCGTGTGGGTTTGATTTGTGTTCATGCTGATTTCACAGGGATGACGTGCAGGAAGGCTGCAGATCCGGTGGATTGGGCTCCTCTGGTCCTGGGACTCCTGACGCTGCTCAAACAGTTTCACTCCAGATACACAGAACAGTTCCTGGCTCTGATTGGACAGTTTATCCGCTCTATAATGGAGCAGTGCACCAGGTACCTCATACTACTTCACTATTCGGCAATGGAAGGGTGAATCTCCAGTAAAAAGTTATATTTTGAACTAAATAAAAATGACTATTTTAGGACTATTCCGATTTGTTTGGTCACACTTTATATTAGGTGTGTTTACATACTTAAATCAGTGTAACTATTGGGTTTTCGTAGTATTGCAAAACACTTTTGCTACTATTGAGGAGGGATACGGGTTACGTTAGGGACAGGTTTGGTGGTATGGGTAGGTGTAAGAGATGGCTCAACAATGTAATTATAGATGTAATTACAGAAATTAAGTACAGCTGTTTAGCTCATTTTTACTGTTTTAGAGTAAAAAAAAAAACATGTAATGCATTAATAAAGTAATTTAAAAAACATCATGTGGATTAAAGGCTGAACATGCTACATTAATGTATAAACATAAGCCTTAAAATTAAAATATAAAATTACAGTATTGAGAATTTTCTTTTTCATTATGGTATTAAAAATATGCTTAACTGGGCAAGTTATATAGAGTAAAACCGTACAAACTTAATAAATATAGATAGTAAAATAAAAAAGTGCATAGTGTAAAGTAATACAAAATATACATTAGTAAATTTATAATGTAATCATTAATTATTTTATCTACTTAAAGACAATACATTTGTGTATAAATAATTTAATTGGCATGAAAATAATGTAACATTTTGAACAATCTTTACATTCGTTTAAAGAAAGGTATAATTTATTTTAGATTTTAGAGTGTGATCTACTGGTTTTTATTTGTTTTTTTTAATAAATGCTGTAATTTTCCCACATGATTCCCAACAGTCAGAAGATTCCAGACATGCCTTCAGATGTAGTCGGAGCGTTGATGTTTCTGGAGGACTATGTGCGTTACACTAAACTGCCCAGAAAGGTAAGAAATCTTGCCATGAGATGATGCTTTCATTATTTATAAAAGACAAACATTACCCACCAAAAATCACGAGAAAACATTATTTTGGTTTTCTCTCCTTTTTCAGGTGGCAGAGGCTCATGTGCCGAGTTTCATCTTTGATGAATTCAGGACTGTTCTGTAAAAAATGCCTGTCATAATATCAAATCATATTTGATATCATTCATCTTTCTCTTAAAGCACTAAGGAAATTGAGTAATTAGCATTTTTAACATTTCAATTTTTAAACACGTCGCTCTTTTTGTAGCCGTTTCTGATCTGATGTCTGTCTGCTGGTGCAATAAATGCCATGTGTGTATGTTTGATAACTTTTTAGCACACTTTCAAAGAATGAATCACTCACAACCTCTCATGATTCGCTGCTTTTATGAAATTATGGCAACATCAAATCGATAAAACAACCTTATATGATTTTCCTTTCTGTACCCTGTGGCTCATCCAATCAGAATTATTCTTCCGAGGTACTGAAACATAAAGCGGTATTAAACTGTACCCAAGATATTTTTTGTACACAACACAGGAGACATGATTTCAATGAAAGTTTTACTTTTATCTTAAATATATTACAATACTGAAGGGATACTGTATGAAAAGAAAAGCTTTTATCCTTTTAATGATCAGTCTATGTACAGCACACAATGAAAGTAAACCGCTATGAAGAAGCTATGGATACCAACACTGTGATTAGTAACGCAATCAGATGCGAACAGAAGAGAAACAGCGGCTGACTTGGAAAAAGACGTAAACTACAGCTGCAAAACAATCAAAAATCAATCCCAGTTAAAGCCGTCCTGGATTTCAATGTGTGTGTGTGTTTAATATGAATTCCTTAAATACATTCATTGATATTTTGGTTGTGTCCTTCAATCAGGGGTTGAGATGCTTGATGAATTAACATTAGACTGAATGAAACGTCATTCCAGTGTGAATGTGCATTTGTTTCTGACAGGTCAGGGTCACAGTGAGCAGAGTATTGCTTCAGATGGTGATTACAAATGAAAAGAAACTATTATTGTCAACAGAATGTTCTTTTGCGTTTAGGCTCCTGATGGCATATCATGTAATTTTGCATGTAAACTCCAAATACGACCACACAGAAACAGGACAAGCGTCCCACGAGAAATACAAAGGTGACCTGAAATGAAATGCACAAAAACCTATCGCGGCATTAGTCATTCTAAAGCACTTAATCGTTGTCGGGGTTAAATATATACATGGAGTAATACTGGGGAGGGAAAGACTTTACAAATTTACCTTAAAAATACTTCATATGCGTTGTCGCGGTGTTACGGGACGCTATTGGTGGATTACAGGCAGAGTGCAAAAATCAGTGCCGACAGGTCGACCGCACAGCAGATTATGTACAGATGAAAACTGCCATTACTAATACAATACTGACCAGAAGTAGGCAATCGAGCAGCGGGATACTGCAGTGTGACGAGTGTCATGCTGTAAACAACTACCAAAAATCAGAAAACTGGGATTATGGGTTCACTACAGCTAGTCTACATAATTGCTATTTAGGGAGAATGTTAAAAAACAAAAAACGCTTTCTCATGAATCCATCAAAGGAAATATGTTTAGTCTTACATTCACACATCTCCAGGTTTTTTGTTGAGATTATTAGTTGCGTCACTTGATTCTGAATTCAACTTCATTTTTATCCACCTCATTTTTTTCAACACGATAATCATTTTTAAAGCATTTAATTAAAATGAAAATGTTTTTGTGAATGCGTAAGAATCATCATCGGATGAATAACGAAGCGTGCAGTGAACTATAAAACTCTGCACTGCAAACAAGTGTTTATGATTATGAATTAAAACTAATATAACAAATAGCAGTTTGCCAGATGAAGCAGCATAATGGTCTCCCAGCACACGGACGACCTCTGAACTTTAGCTAACTTTCTCTAGTTTTTTATGATGTTCGCAAAACATTGGCACACAAATTTTGGTTGCACTTTATTTAAGATTATGTGCACTTGTATGTAGTTACAGTGTACTTATAAGGTAACAATGGGTTTAGGTTATGTTCAGCGGGTTCAGAATTATTACCCAAGTATATATCATAAATAAATAAAGTGCTACCAAAATCTTTCATGGAAGGTTTTTTTCTTCTTGGATTAAATTATTTTATTTTTTTAATGTTACTACTATGTTTTACTACTTTCAATTGTAACAATCTAACCAGGAAAGAAAAAGGTTTTAAAACATGAAAAATGATCATTTTGAACATTCATTCATGTTTTTTTGTTAACTGGGCCGTTTTTGTTAATAGAACTGGATGCGGGTGACACCGGACGCCTCGGACCAAGACCATCTCTGCTTGCACATTCAAGTTTTAATTTTGCTATTACATCAAAACTAAGGTGGATGGGTGAAACGCAAATTTGTTCCTGTCGTTTTTATGGATGCAGCATGTACCACAAAAAAGCCACGTACCCAAAACAATCAGTTAAAATCACATTCCTCACACTTACGAGATAATTATAACATGGGAGGATGACAATGACAAAATGAAAGAATTACATTCATTTGTGGATAGGAGAGAAAATAAAGTCATTTGAAATACCAACAGGGACAAACTAAGGCCTCTTGCGCGTTACATAACAGAAGCTCGCGGTCCTTTGCGCATTTCATTTTCTCTCGCGTTGTTATATCAGCACTTTACGACTAATCAACCATGTTTGTTACAAACTCACACAGACAGCAACACTAGCGCTGATTTTAAGTCATCGTTAAATGTAAATTCTCCCTACGTATTTTCTAAACAGACGTTGTTGATCTTATTGCGACCGATTCCTCCACGCACGGTTCATTTTTTAAAGATTTTGACCTTGTAATGACCTTGTTTAAAATGTCATAACTCGGTCTTTGACTTCTCTCTGGTGACGTAAGCAAGACTTTCTGCCCACACTACTAGTACTCTATTACACTCGGATACGTCAAAATGTGGAACAAAAGATCAATCGCCATTTCTGTTTCATCACGACTTTACCATTCCTCAAAGCACCATCGACTACTCTATCTGAAGCAGAAGTGATTGCCAGGTGCTGCTACGATCTGGGACAGACGCTGAAAACATGAAATGGCGCTTCTGTCTTGTAGTGTGCGCTAGGCTTCAGATGGATTCTGTAAATTTAGTAAAACGATCACGGGACAGACACTCTAAAGCAGAAGAAATGTTCCGCCACACTCTCCACAACCAAACACTACAACAATCTTACATTTCACTCTGAATTATATGACATATGTACAAAATTCTCTGAGAAAAGGTAACCGTATGAACGGGGCCGGACGAGATTCTGGTGATGGGGACGTGGGGGGACGTTTCAAACATGATTTCTGTCCTTTGATACATGCGGCCCCCTTGAGTGAAAGATCTTAAAACATTTGTACATCATTACACTACAAGGAATCAATAAACATGTTTTCTCATGCATACAGCAGTTGGTTCTACAGTGGCAGCGTGCGTTCAAAACAATAGTTGACCTCCTGCTCCTGCATGAGCTTCTTGCACCCGGGCAACAGGGGCACCAATCACATGGCGGGTCAGGCTGTGTGTGGGGGTCACGAGAGGGGGCGGGGTTTAATGAGGGCACGAGTGGCTGCTGTCGTCTCTGTATCTGCTCAGCACGGCAGCCATTCTGGGTTTGAATCGTGATGAAATCGTGTTCCTGAGTCCTGGTTGCGAATGACAGCAGGAATGGGAATCTGATGCCGCACTCCTCAACATCCAGGGTAAAACGGCTCCATGCCACAAATGCTGAACAGACATCGGAGGAGGCCACGCACAACGCTTCCATTCACTAGTCCCATTGAATTCCTTATTTTCTTACTGGTTTCATTTTCTCATTCATACAAAAGCAGAGGAAAGTCCTTACGGAGTTTTGCAGACCAGTTTCGAGGAGTTCTTTTATATCGACGTTTCCCACAGCTGAAACGGTTGTGACAAAATGAACACATGCTAGTAAATATCACAAAACAACTATTCATCTACTTTTCAGAACAAATTTAATTTGTTATGCACAGCGTTTAGGAGATGTAGACTTATTACGTATACGGGCATATTAAAAATAACTATTTAAAATCCAGTCGCGATAAAAATAGTGTGCGTGCTTATGATTATTCTGGTAATCTGCGAGCAGTGCAAAAAGAAAGCCTTTGACTTTGTCTTTGTCACTGCTTTACAATCAGTTAACACGTCATTTTCTCCTTCAGAAAAAAAGCAAGACGTCCTTACATTCATTTTCATAACTTCTTTCTTAAGAAGATTTTCGTAAATCCGGCCTCTGAACTCCTGTCAAGCCAGTCACTATGAAAAAAGTGTGCTCGCTTATTATGATTATTACGGTAATCAGCAGGCAAAAAGACGACGTGTTTTTGATCAGCGAGTCTTCGATTACCTATATAACCAAAACCATTTTTGTCCAAAGAAAAAGTTAGATGATCTTATTTGAGAACTTAAGAATTGCACTTAAGATGAATTCTTAGAAGTTCGTAAGAATGTTTCCAAGAAATGTCTTAACTTACAACGCTTTTGTGAATTTCGTTTACTTGCTAATAAGTGCTTTATATGACATGTGGACAGAATATCGTAAAAGCTATAAATTGCATGCAATAACTGCAATGTGTTGAATGAGCATAAAAAGAGGCTGATGTATGGTAAGTCTTACCCTGGCACTCTGTCTGTTGGCCTTCCTCTCTTCATCTGGAAGGGGAGGCATGGGGTAGGGGTATCTCCGGCTGGAGGCGATAGAGCCCGTTGAAGAGGTGGGTGATTTGGCCGGTGACAGCGTCCTGTGGGATCAGAGAGATGTGACATTAGTCTTGCAGTGTGTGAACCGGATAACAGTGTCAAGATCCAGAACAAACATGGAGCTGTCACCTTTGACCCCTTGAAGAGGTCAGAGGGAGTGTTTCCACGGCAAGCCATCATCCAAAATCACTAACTTCATCAGTCCTTGCCACAAAAATACCCACTGTCTCTTACTGGAGAGTGAAGCTGGGCAGATACTGCACAATGTAGTGCTTTCGGGATGTTTAACGAACAAACACATTCAGTGTCATGTGGACTTACAAACATGGCGGACATGAAGAGGTGATCAGGACAGACACAAGTGATCATCATCACAGAGAATATGGCAGCCATATGTTGATGATATCATTGAGTGCAAAAGCGATACATGTTAAGCAGCAGTCGGCATGCAGAGAGGGACAAAACAGTGGAGGAGGAATACAATACAAAAAGCATACCAACACAAGAGCTTTAACGACAATCAATGAGTCTGGTTTGAACTATTGATGTACACACACAGATACACAAATACAAAAACATACGCAGAGCACCTGAGGGAATCTCACAGAAACACATCCTAGTTAAGTTTCCGTCCAAAATCAAAAGAAAAAAAATGTTGAGTAAACTAATACATAATACATAATTTTATAAAGGCAATATCTAAAAATAAATATACCTATTTAAGTTAATTTTTATGACCATTGCGATTACTGGAATTGTTTCTCACACAGGACATTTGTAGGATATTTGAACTTTTTAAAGAATACTTTTCTAATTATAGCTAATTGGTGATTCTAATTAATAGTTTTTGTAATTGTATAACAGTGAAATAACTACTGTAGTACTTTTTTATTTAAATGAGAATAAAGGTAATACAAAAATGTTCATACCTGCTTTACAATAAAAAGTGTGATAATTTGATTTAATTATTTATTTACAATAATTACAATTTTATATTAAATGTTTTTTAACTTTTATTTATAATGTTAATACAATTATACACTGCAACAAAACTTAATGGGCCTAAATATATTGGGCCCATATATATATATATATATATATATATATATATATACACATACAATGGAGTTCGGTTATGTTGACGGCCTCGGGGGTTGCAAAAAAGCATTGAGATAACCATTTTGCGAGATAACCAACACCCAATATGGCGATTTATTAGATGAAGTGATCGGCATGCTATAAAAATGTCCATACACTGCATATGTTTGCTAACAACAAAAGGCATATGTGCACCAACTAACAGCAGAGATTTACCAGTATACAAAAAAAACACCTTCCATTCTCCATACAAACCTTTAATTATATTCTCCAACATTGCAAACACAATTTCGCTCACAGCGTAAACAGTCATAACATATTTGCGAGGTCATCACGCTGTACTAGATTGCATATTTTCTTGCGTTCTGCCTGCCTAATGTGCTTTCTCAACAAATTCCGTTCTTCAATCCGCAGTGGCGCTGAGCAGAGTCACGTCAGAGCCAGAAACAGGGATGTGTTTGTGTGTGTGCGTGTGTGCGTCTGTGTGCGTGCGTGCGCGTTGTGTGGCTGTACTAGAGTGCATACTTTCTTGCGTTCTGTCTGCCTAATGTGCTTTCTCAACAAGTATGCCCGCGTATTATCACCAATAAACGGCTTTAACCAGCCTTGGAATTCAGGGTTTGATTCCCACTCCTTCCTGTATTTTTGGGTGCACAGTTTTGACTGAGACATGATAAACAAGCCAGCTAGTTAGCTTTTGTCACAGACAGGCGCACACACACAATGGACGAGAGTACGTGACTGAAGCTGTGTGAGTCAAACAAATGCAGCGATTTATATCACGATTTTTTTACAGCGATTTACTTATTTTTTAAAGACCATTTGAGATAACCATGTGAAGTGGAGTATATGTCCCTCATTTTTGCTCGAGATACTAGGATTCGGCAACATAACAGAATCGACATAACTCACAAGAAAACACTGAGACAAATAGGGAGTTTGGCGGTTCAACTTCAAAAACATCGACATAATAGTATTGGCGAGTTAACCGTGACTCGAGATAAGTGAACTCCACTGTATATATATTTTACTGCATATATATATTAACATATTTTCAAACTTAATGGGCCTAAAACACACACACACACACACACATATATATATATATACAGACAATATATATATATATATATATATATATATGGCTGTTGATTTTGGGGTAAAATCTGATATTGGTTTTGTTAGATAATTATTTGAAAGGCATTCCTAGATACTTGCATTTCATAGTCATTTTTTTTTTTTTTTTACAACAAATGGTCTACTGAATAACAAATGCCTTCCATCTCCTTTAAAGACAAGTAGTCAATTATACAACTATATTGTGCCGCACGCTTGTCAGACTTTTAACAGACAAACATTTACGATTCAGAATTACCAAACTCTGGTTAATCCTTGAAATTGTACAAATGTTCATGCACTGCTTTATTAAAAAAAACCTCTAAAATGTGACATTGCAGTTAAATTTCTAGTGTAGCTGTTCATGACACGTTGAAATGGAATAATAAACATTTAGAAGATCAAAAAGAAACAAATACATTGAAATGAAGGTTTGGTTTTGAGAGGATCTGCCAGCGATTGCTTTTCACACCCTAACGTTCAGCTCACGTTTCTGAAAAATGATATTTGGTCAGGGAAACAAACAACTGAGAGGGGGAAACTGATGGATAGGGGACAGATGCAGTCTGATGTTATTGTACCTAATATAAGGTCCTTCAGTGTTTTTATTCACATCTTCTACCCATTTAGTTACATAATACTCTGATTTGACGCAAGGGGTTAAATACCTGCAGGAAGAGGATGGGGAAGGAGCGATGGTGAACAGAGAGAGAGAGAGAGGGAAAGGGAAAGGGAAAGGGAAAGGAAGGGTGGGATGGGGGGGGGAGGAGAAAGAACAGGAGAGATAGGAGAAAGAAGGAAGTTGGTAAAAGACAGCAGCAGCACTGACATTCTTTACGGTCCAAGATGCAGGTGAGAGATCAGACAGCAGCTCAGACTACAGCACCTACAGGATATCATGACGTTTTTTTTAGCTTTGTGCCTATTGCAGGACAGAACAAAATGAAGGCTACAAAACACAGCTGCTGTAACATCAGCATTCAATTGACCGTAGTTCACAAAAAAAAAGTCTAATTTGTCATCATTAACTCATCCTCATGTTGTTGCAAACCTGCATGACTTCATTTCTTCAGTGAAACACAAAGCAAAATGCTCCTTTCCATACAATGAAAGTCAATGGGGAAAGGGGCTGGTAAACTAAAATTACAAAAACAAAACATAAAACCTTTTGAATTTTCTGTGACAAAAATGAATCACTGTTTCCACAAATATATTAAGAAGAACTAATGCTTACTAGAATGATTTCTAAAGGATCATGTGTTAATTAAATAAATGGAGCCTTTGCATAACAGACTTTTTACAAAACCATTAAAAACATCTTACCAACCCCAAACTTTTTAACAGTAGTGAATATATCAAACAAGTATTGTTTGGTATTAATGACATCATACTGGCACAATTCTTTAAATACAAGGTTGAATATGTGTATGCACATTCGATTTAAGAGCTATGACCAAGGTGATGGTAATCAGACTATGAAGAATTAAAACTCTAAATGTCATATGGCCTTAGATGTCTTGAAATATAGTGTATGAGTCATATGGGCTACTTTCATGCCCCTGGTCACTGAATAATTTAGAAAAAGCATCAGCATTCTGTTTTTGTTCCACAAGAGTCAAAATCATTCAAGTTTGGAAAGACATGAGGGTGAGTAAATGATGATTTAATGTTTATTTTTTGAGTGAACTATTCATTTTAATTCTAGCAGAAGAACTTTTCTACTACTATCAAGCTATTCAACATTAAAGCACATCACAGAAATGCTTGAATATGTCTTGCTTGAGACATATATTGAATATTACAAAATAAAGTAGTAGTATTTGTGTAGGTCAGCTGAATGCTGTTCCTTGTTAAAGCTGTGGTCAGTTTGTCACATGCGTTTGAAAAAGGAGAGCTCAAGTGCAGAAACAAGCATCAAGCTTAAATCAGAATTCGATTGTATTTTGTGTTCATACAGATGAAGACGTGCAGGTCAGTTTCGGCGTGCTGTTCGTTCCAGAGATTAAACCAATGCACACATTAATGCACACCCAAAACAAACCAGCATTTACTCCAATCACAGACCAAATTCAACTTTGACACTGCGGTACTGATAAACACGGCATAGAGTTTAGGACTCCATGCAAACGTGTTTCCACATCACTCACTGTACGATAAAGAATGGTGTCATGTGACACGTCACTGTGGCAACTCTGAATCTCTTACTCTGTGGAGTTGGAGCGAGGACGGAACTTCTTTCCCTTGAGCTTCTTACGGGTACCTGTGATGTTTCCTGCAGCGACAGAGGAGATGAACAAGTGATATGAACGCTGAGATTAATCTGATGAAAGCAGAAAAAGCTGAAGCATTTATGGATGCGTTACCTTGCCATGAGTTGCTCCTGGGTCGTCCATTTTCACAGACGTCAGAGATGTGCTTGGCATCTGGGATTCTTTCACTCCAAGAGTGAGACAGACCATTAGATCTGACCAAAGAACAGAGACATTTTCTTTTAAGTTCATGAAAAGCAGTTAAAGAGATTAAAAAGGTTCTGTGTGAAAAAAACAAATGGCCGAGAGACATCACATGGGTCATTCCTACTAAGCAGTACATTTTAATGTTCCTATCTTAATATAACATTAAACTCAATAATATTAAAGCTAGAAATCATATTAATTGTGAACTACCACTTTGACCTTTCAAAAAGTTAATAAAGAGATAGTATACCCAAATGAATTGAGTGGTTGAGTCCAAATTTTTTTAAAGAGACATGATCGCTTTATGACGAACAGATTGAATTTAGGCTTTTATTCACATATAAACCTTGGTTGGGTGAACTATCCTTTTAAGCAATATTCTTAATTTTTCCTTTCTTGAATCAAAATGGCAAAATAAACTCCAAATAAACACTTTATAGATTTTCCATGAGTCCTCAATTTCCGTTTTTATTGCTGTTAATATTTTGGAAACATATTCTTTCATAGTCATATTCTTTAATGAATTTACCATCATCCAAGGGACATCATGTAGTTCTTTAAAGTTCTTTCTTGAATTGCAACTGCCATGAATTAATTTAATAAGAATTGCAGCGATCAAAACATACTGTAAAGCAGGAATGATCCGCATCAATGTGATGAGCAGAACAACCACACTGAGATGAGGAAGATGAGCATGAGATCATGGAAATGGGACATCATGAAGACACTGACTTACTTGCTGCCTTAGTATTAATGATACAAGAGCCTGATAAGAGTTTAACAATAACCAAGAGAGAGACAAACAGACAGTTACAGCATTTTGAGCAAATAGCACAAACCTGCAGCGGAGAAGGAAGCAATAAAAACCTTTAAGTCTTGACTAAAAATGCTGTCCTATACAAGAGCAAGAAACACTCTTTGTTTCCTTTTGTTGTTTTTAGTCTGTGCTAAATAACACAAGAATTATTTCATACTTTTAACAATATAGTTCAGAGTTAAAAGCATGAATTGGCCCTTAAAATGAAAAAACACAAGTCTCTCATTAAGAGATCTCTTTAATATCTCAGTTGTATCTCCTAGACAGTATTGAGATTAAATCAGAAATGCTCTGAAATGCTCTGAAATGTTTCTCCTGAGGAAAATGAACTAATAATTTCACATGTGACTCCTCGAGAGTTTCAGAACAGATCACAATGTCTCAGATTTACAAAGATACCTAAAGACTGCAAACAAAGTTAGAGATTTCAGGATGTTTTCAGACATTACTCATAAATTCTTTATGACTATCTGAGCTAGATTAAGTTCAGAGCTCTATACTCTCATGCCTTCAAAGTTTTTCACAGAAGCATCTGAGACAAAGTTGATTCTTACATTAAACATAATTGAAAAGTTCAATTCAAGTCCAAGTTCAAGTCTTTTGAGCTCTCAAATTAAACTTTCCTATTTGTTATCAAAGCAGGCAAAGCGGTGAAGATGAAGATGGAGATGAAGCACACCTGAAGCCGAACAAAGAGATGTTTTGGCTGATGGAGGGGATAGAGGGGGTGAAAGAGCAGGTGTTGATCTGGTGGTGAGACAGGTAAGCAGACCTCTTCTTGGAGCTGCTTCCAGAGTTTGAGCTCACGCCCTGCGGCATGTCACTGTAGAGAGAATCCGCGTCTCCGGGCTTTTTCACATAATCACCCGGAGGCATTTGACTGACAAACAGAAAAAAAGTTTGATCTGAGAACTAGGCTGGAAATTATGTCCACCAGCAAAAATCGAATCGCTTAGGAAAATATATATACTACCGATCAAAGTTTCGAGGTCAGTTCGTTTTTGTTTAAAAGAAATAAATACTTTTATTCAACAAGGATGCATTAAATGTATCAAAAGAAACATTAAAATCATTTATATTGTCACAGAAGTTTCTAATGTTCATATTTCAAATAAAAATAAATCCAGTTTTCTTTTTTCTTTTATATTCATCAAAGAATCCTGAAAAAGAATTCTAAGAATTTTTTCTTCAGAAGCAAATCAGCATATTAGAATGATTTATGAAGGATCATGTGATACTGAAGACTGGAGAAATGATGCTGAAAATTCAGCTTTGCATCACAGTATATTTTAAAATATATTCAAATAGAAAACAGTTATTTGAAAGAATGTAACACTACTTCCCATTATTATTGTTTTGCTGTATTTATGGTCAAATAAATGCAATCTTGGTGAACATAAAAAACTTCTTTCAAAAACTTGAAAATCTGATCTACCCAAACTTTTGAATGGTATTCTGCATGCAAAAATGTAATAAGTAGGGTAAGGTGCTTGTTCAAATCCTTACTCCAAAAGCAATAATAATTGCTTTAATAAATCAAAAGTTTCCACTCCACACATAACAGCACACTCATATAATGAAGAGAAAGCTGGACAAACCGACAGAATCTTCTGTGTACTTCAGATTCAACATACTGACGCTGTCTGTAGCTCCTTCATGGGGAGAGAGAGATAAAAAAAACATAATTAACAAAATAAAATGTATAAAACGCAAAAATTACAATGGAGCATTGTAAAAAGTTAAGATTGGAACAAGATGAGGGTGAGAACATGATGATTTCATTACTGGATGGACTATCCCTTTAGGCAAAGTTTAATGATGTTTTCAGCTAGTGAGATGGTTGTAGTCATGTGACTCACTTGTATCCCCATGCAGAAATGCCTAGAATCAGTGCAAGGACCAGAATAGAGCCAGCAATGGCCCCGATGATGATGTTCGTAGTTATGACGCCTGTCAGAAGAACAGAAGATTTAATCTGTAGCCATGGCAACTAGCAGACAACACTGACCTGCAATCATCTGGACAAAACGCAAAACTAATCTGAATGTAAACATGACTCATATTTATGTTTGATTTAGTGTTTTGTTTGTTTTGTCCAGTTGACCGCATGACAAACTCAATCTGTAATAAAGACCGATAAAGACAGGAACCAGAAAAAAGATTAAGATAAAAATGTCAAATTTTTTCTCTCCACAGAGGCTGTATGTTAAAGGCATCCATACAAATCAAAACCATAAAACAGGGTATAGGACGAGGTTTAAAACAACACAGCACAGCAGATAAACACTGTTAGCTTCATTCAGACAGAAATACAGAGGAATGATGGGGTGAGTGAACGACAAAACGACAGAGAAGAAACAACAACTCAAATCTAAACTCACTGTTACTCCAGCAAAAGACATGAGCCTGTCCACAAAGAACGAGTGCGTATAAACAAAAGCCATGAAACAGAAAAATAAAAAGAGAAATTAAAAGCGTGTGAAATGTGTGAGTGGTGAATGAACTGTTGAACATGAATATGATAAAAGAACAGAAGAATAACAGACTAATGAAAAATGAAATAATTATATCTTGATATTTTTAACCTCTTTTTTTCCTTTAATCCAATTTAGCCTGGCAGACACTAAATAGTTAGAAAATGTTTAATGTTTAAGAATTAATTTGATGTAAATAATAAATTATAATAAATCAATAAATAAAATAAAATGATTAAATAAAATCCTTCAGAAAGTTAATATTACTGGTGCCACGGTTTCATGTTGTGCTTCAGAAAATATCGTATTAGTGGTAAAATAGCTGTAAGGCTTATTACTTTAATTTTGACAATGTTATTTGTGGCTTATGAAATATAATACCTCTTCTTCTTGGAACTTTGGTAAAATTTTTGTAACGTGTGCTGGTAAAGATCGTCTGATTACTGGAACTGGGAATGGTTCGGCGCATCATCCTTTTGCGGACTCTAAGGAAAAGTGGAAGTTTGGCCTACCTGGTGTTTTGGCTGTGGGACGCACCAGCAGGTAACTCAAAGGAGAGGTGGAGTTACAGTCCTCTCCTGCCCAACCCAGGTCACACACACACCTGAGCTCGTTACTGCACACCTACAACACACATGGATACCACAGTAATGCACAGCAGCATTTCAACTAAATCTGTCGCTACAATAAACAACATGTCGTTTAATTACATATTAGGGGTATTAAACACATTTGGAATTAAACTAAAAATGGCCCAATCCGACCCAGAGCTTGATTTGAGGCACAAAAAACAAAACAAAAAAAAACATTGGTTTATTATTAATTCAATTTAGATGAATTATTATTGTTGAATTATTACCGTACTTATAAAATTTGAAATAAAATAGATTTAATTGTACTAATTTTATGAATTTATTTAGGCAAAAAGTATTTTTAGCTTTAATTTGTACAGCTCATATTATAACTTTAGCTGAAACTGGATCAGCGCGTGACTCAACTATCCCAGTTCACAACCTCTCACCCCATGTCCGGAACAGATCACCCTTTCATTGGTGCCGGGGCACGTGCTGAAGTTAAACTCCTGCACTGGGAGGCATTTGTGGTTAAAGCAGATGCGATCCGTCCCACACGCCGTTCCGTCCTCTACGTATCCCAGATCAGTGTCGCCGTCAATCAGCACATGCCCTCCACTGAAACATTCACACTTACTTTAGGAAAACCAGTCAACACATAGAAACCTGAAATGAGTGTCTCCGACTGTACCTGCAGTCCAGTGAGGCACTGTGCTGGGCCACAGAGAAAGAAGTCAAACCTCCTTGTAACTCTCCAAGTCTTGGTGCTGGAGAAATGTTGGAGCAGAGCAGATATCCACAGTGTACATCCCTGAAAACACACACGTGCACAAAGTATTAATGACTTAACTCAAATGTGATCACTACTAGTAATTAAAATGAAAATAATCATATAATAATCATGAAAAAAGTACTTAGTACAGGGTTCCTACAAAATTTGGAAATTGTGAGATTTTAAAAGTAGGGTAGGCCATTTCGAAGAGGTTTCCTTTCAGAGTGCTTTACAAAGCCACGCCTCCTCCAAAACACATGAATGCGCACAGCCAGAGCAAAGTCTGCAAAGCATCACGAGATGCTTTGAATGACCTCATATCTCAAAGCACATTCCCTTATAATAATAATGACAATAAACAACTTACGGTGCTCTTACTTGTATAACCTGACTGCTGCAGACTGATTTCTGCGTTGATAGTTTTTGACATAGAAACACATAAATCTGAGTCTGAAGACATGAACAGCTCCGGGTAGAAAGTCACAGGTTGCCATCAAGTATTTACGGTTACGAAATGGAGTGAAGGCAGCATAAGCTTGTTGTTTTGATTCAGGAGGAACTGTAACAAGCGGCTGCTGTTTGTGGCACTCTGTGACTGTCTATCTACAACTCTGCATTGCCTTTTGGAACGCACTGATGACGTGTGATGTCTGATGTGTGAGGTATGGAAATTCATATGATGACAGACCGAATGCAATGATCAGTCGACCATTTTTGGTCCTCAGACTTCCACATAAGATATATGTACATGTTTTAACATATAGACTACTTTTGTTACTGATTGCTATCAGGATGTGAAAAGAACTTTAACCACTATAACAATTGCCTACCCTATCTTTAAGTGTACCCATGAAATTCATTATCCATAACCTCTTATGATGGTCAAACTCACTGTTTTTTGCACTGAATCCAGGTGTCTTTGTCACGTCCACAGTTGCCCTTCTCCGTGCCCTCAATGTTGAGTTTCTCATAGCAAAACTTATCAGCCGATGTTGCTTCTTTAGAAACAAAGCATCACACTAATTATAATCACACGAGAGCCACTCACCAACAAAAAAAATTATTTCAAACAGTAGAAAGTGGTAACTGACCAGTTTTATTATCGTTAACTAAAACTATTAAAAATTGATTGAACTGAAATAAAGAAAATACTATATATATATATATATATATAGTATTTTCTTATAATTCATATAATATTATAATATACATATATATATAATACTGAAATTAAAATATATTAAAACTAAACAGAAATATAAAAAACTAATACAAATGGCAAACTAAAATATAAAAATATAAGCTAATTCAAAATATAAATAAATCCTGTAAAGGTATATAAATAATACTAAAATAACTGTTACTCACTCTCTCCCCAGAGATACTTGCACTGCCTGTCCTTGGTTTTGCACCTGCCATTGAAGCATCTTCCCTAAAATTAGATCAAATGAAGAAAAATAGGTCATATTGGCATATCACATAATATATAATAATACATTTCCACTATTTCTCATATATATTTCATATATAAAAACTCACTTGGTCTTTCTCACATGTGTACCCGTCCATCTTGTGCAGGTTTGGAGGACACTGTAAAAAATATATTGAGTTTTACAATTTAAATATAACATATACCATTCAAAATTCTTCACTTCAGCAAAGTATAAAAGCAGGTTTATATTGAAATACTACTTACTGCTTACTGCTAAAAGTATGTAGTGTGCACTATACAGCACATACGCAATATGCAGTGCTGGTCATTGTGAATTCATACGTTTCTAGATTAACATATTTTGTCGATCCTGGAACCAAATTCCAGTCTGAAAATGTAGTCCTTAACCCTATCACTGCCCCTAAACCTAACTCCAAGCATAACTTCCTAAAATCAGAGAGAAATGAATAAGACTGATGTAGAAGCTCTAACTCTGGTTGTAAACCTAAACTTGACTTAAACTGTAAACTTGTCCCTCAATCTGATTGGTTGATTGGAATGTTGACTGAACATGTTGTACAGAAATAATGTTCACCTATACAGCCCATTTACCAGTAGGATATGTGAAATTGTATGTATGCATGGAATGACCAAAGAGATTTGCAGAAATTTGTAATAAACAGCAGAGCATACTGTATGAAATTCTCTATCCCACAATTCACAATTTCTTGACTGCCAAGTGACTGTAATACCATTTAAACGATTGCAAAGATTAATATGCAAAATAACAATTCTTCTCAAGATGATAACTGGACACCACTCACTAAATTAGGCATGCAACAGGTGGCATTCTATGATTTATAATGTGTGTAGTCACAGTTTGTTTCTTTGTGTGTTGTATTGTGCTGTATTAGTCCATTAATTCCACTGCTGTAGGATGTGTTGTGCCCTCACCTGGCTGGAGTTCCCGGTGCACATTTCCGGTATGTCACAATCATTGACAGCCTCACGACAAAGTACACCCCTAAACTCCAGCTACAGACACAGCACAAGGATCATTAAAGATCACACAAACAGAAGGCTGCAGATTTTTCTTGTACGACTCAGCGCCTACCTGACAGTTTTTACAACAGAGACCATCACTGCATTTGGCTCCCTGCGTCAACATACAGTTCTTGCAGCAGTTCTCCCCTTCTCTAGCACACTCCTGCATAAAGACAGGAGGGGAAACAGATGACATAAGCAGTGTCAGATTACTGTGACCATGATGTTGATGTAAGATCACTCACGGCTGGGCTTCCACAGTCACACTCCTCTCCTTCCTCCACAAAACCATTTCCACACTCTGGAGGATCCAAGAGCTACAGAAGAAAAAATAAAGATTAAAGAGAGAGAGAGAGAGAGAGAGAGAGAAAGAGAGAGCTCTGTTATTTCGGCACCATTTATTTGTTAATTTAGTGCACTAATATTATTTCACAAATATTGCTTATTGCATATACGTCATATCACAAACATATTTCATATAAGATTTAAACAGTTTAACAATGTTTTTTTGGGGGGGGTTTTTACATTTAAACTGTTTTCTATTCTAATATATTTTAAAATATATTTTGCTGAATTACTCCAGTCTTCATTTGTAACATTTGTTATTATTATAATCAATGTTGAAAACCTACCCCATATTCTTTGAATATAAACTTTTTGTGGAAAATGTGCAATTTATGGTCACCTTTGATGAATATAATGCAAATTTATTTGCTTTCTTTATTAATGTATTTTTTTTTAAATCTGTGGGAAACTGTGGCACTTTGTTTGAAGTTCTGTGTGTCCAGATTCTGTGTGGATTTTGTGATGTGCTAAGGAAAGCAAATGAAAGAACTGACGTGGGTTTACCTTTGAAGGTTTGTTGAAGAGACACGCACCACCTCCACTGTTCAGGAAATCATGAAACTCTTCCACGTTACAGTCAGAAAATCTCTCGGGTAAGTAGAAGCTGTTACAGAAAACCACAAAGCACCAGAGTCATAATGCCTAATCTTCTTTGACAACTCAAACAGGCTAAAATAATTATAGTTTATAACATTATCAAATTCTACCACGTTTAAATGCACATTGTTTGCATTTAAGGTTTTTTAGTCCTTATACAGAAAATAATTCCCATACACTGCACATGTTATTAACATAATCCACAAAACTGACAAGCAGATTTTTTTTCCCACTACTAACCTATGGAAATACTGGAAGTGCTTACCAGTAGAGGATAATTATTTTTAGATGTAAGTGTAGATGTAAATGAACAAGTTGATATTCCAATCCCAAACAAAAAGTAAAGCATTTCTGATTATTACAGAGAAATGCCAACTGCCTTATTCAGATTGGTTAATGGCAAGTTAAATCATGTTTACATGACACAAAATCAAAATGTTCATGTAAACGTGGTCACTGTTGTGGAAAAGTTCTAATGGGGCATATTTCTGCAAAAATTATGGTCTTGGGATAGAAAATAGGTTTAATGTGAACTGGTCGGTGAATGTAAACATCAGTCTGATTCATTCAGACCAGCAGAGGGCAGGACTCACACACAAAGAACAACAAAACACATACAAAACACAAGGACAACCGCAACCAAACTGGATAAAAATGAAAGAATCTGTCAATTTCCTATCCTATCTTGACCTTTTGAATATGAGGGATGTATATCAATAACAGTTGCTAATTGTAGAATCTAAGTGCTTTAAAAACAGTACAATATTTCAATAATTGAACACATTTGCAAGTTCACGGTTCTCTGATGTTGATTAATGGTCATAGTACATGAAGTTTAAATAAAATATTTAATCCTTTCATTTTGATTTTTTTAATTTCACAGTTTGCGACCTCTAGTTTGAGAAACCCTGGTCCAAATTAACTAAATTGAATCTCTCTGTCTCTCTCTCTTTAGGTGAATCCTCTCTGATTCTGATGACACTTGACTTTCATAGCTTTTGCTTCTTCATTCTTCAATCTATCTCTATGATGTAAATCACAATTTTTCCACTTGCAAATACAGAGGTGTGGCACTGTGGTCAAATAGTACAGTATCAGGAGAACGCTGCTTAGGCTGTATCAGCCGGGTCGCTGCCCTCAATATCCTGCAGAGATTATTCCGAAGCAGTAAGCACTATTCCAATCTGTGACAATCTGCAACAATGCAGTTTCAGGAAGCTTTAACTGCAGGCTGCGAATCAATAAGTGCATATCTTATTTTATGCCTTGTACAAGTGGTTACTCTTCTTTTACCAGACGCCGAGTGTGTTCCTGGAATACCTTGTCTTACCTGCTCGAGCATTGGAAATTAATTTTAAAGTGTTGCAGATATTTTCACAGGATTGTTAACAGCAGGAAGATAAACTTAAAGGGGTAAAACAGAGAACACAAAACATCCTGCCACATAAACACTGGAGTTAGTGGATCAGATCGGACATGCAGGCTGCACGGAAAATAAAACTTCTCAAAACATCTATCAATGGAGAGACAGATCAACATCAGCGTCTGTCTGAAAGGCCATTGATACTGGTGTTAATAACATGGGCCGTGAGAGTGTGCTGTAGCTTTCAAGAAATGATGGATATATATAAATATATATATCAAAAACAACCTACAACATATGCATGTTAGAGCCAGAGGACTTTCTCATACTCAGAAGTTTGGTCTTTTTGTACCAATAGTCCCATATTCTCCTGATAGTGAGAAAGAGCTTAGCTTGGTGAGGTGATTATTAAAACACTTTTTCTCTCAGTTTATGAACCTCCTCACATGATATTTAAGTTTGAAGGTCCAAAAGAGTTGCGGAAATGATTGCATTGATAAAAGGCGGTTAATGACTAATACATGTGTCCTGAAACATGACTTGTGAAGAGAAGAAGTCTTATTTGAGAAGCTAAGCACACAGACGGAGGGTGAACACGCAGAGTGTTGGTGTGAATTTCAGCTAACATCCTGTCATGTCAGTAAGCCTGATATATATATATACATTTTTGTCACCATAATTCTGATTATCTGATTGTATTGTTAAAGATTGTATTGGTGGTAGACTGTGTGTGTTCCTCACACAGGCTTTATGACATTTGGCATTAGCGTGAAATCATGATCGTTCTGTTCTGAGTGTGAATGACTGCAGACAGTTTTAAACTGTTTAAAGGGGTTATATCGCTGAAAATGAGTTACATACTATATATGGTTTCAGAACTCAGTTTTTTTAATTATGATGCAAAAAACACTAGCTATGACATTTTCATGGTTATTATAACCACACAATGATGCCCAGGATGGGTGTTCACCAACTGGATTTTATTTAATTATTTAATCATATTTAATAATGCTCTAGTTCAACTACATTAAACCTAAACAGCAAATCCCCCCAAAATGTTTAGGGGGCAGAGAGAGGGTGGAAAATACCGACAGACCTGTTATCAGGTACAAAATAAAAAATGCATGATATAACCCCTTTAAAATGAGAGTAGGCCAAAAATCCCCTATTTACGAAACATGTCCCACTATGAGCTGTCGGCCGAATTAAAAACCAGTGAAATAATTTCAGAGAGCACACAGGAAACTGCAGAATGTTCCAACATAATGCACTTCCGCCATATTGCACTCTTGACTGAATAAAATTAAGGCCATAATGCTATTAGATGGAGTGAGGCTGAAGTGACTCAGCAGCTGACTGGTTGACAGGACACGAGCGAGTAGCATGACACAGCCAAGCGTCTGCTCACCTGCTGTCCCATTCGGGAACAAGGGGAAACGCAAAAGGTATTAAAACACATGGATAAAGACAAACCAACACACACAGACACACACTGTGACATGAACAAACACCTATCACACCACACGTATCTGATCACCTCACATCACGGCATTTCTCGCACGACCACTGTGAACATTTCTGTTTTAGGCATAAATACTACTGATCAGTTGTACTTTGCTATTCTGTCATTAGATTTTTCACTCTGACACCGAAAAACACTGTTTGTTAATATAAAAATTACTTAAAAAGATCCAAGATGGCTTTGAATCATGAAAAGGGAAATGTCAATGTTCACATGTGAAATGTCAACAGTGGAGAGCCGACAATAGAAAATTGGACTAAAATGACCAATAACACTTTCACATGAACTTTTGAGGATATAGGTCATCTTATATTTGGCAGAAAGTTCAAGTTTTATTTGCACAGTGAAATTATTTTCATGATAATTAAGATTATCATTAATATGGATATGCATGAACAGTAATGAGAATTGATTACAGGGTGAAATGTGCATATTTTGTGGAGGGTTTTGTGAGATTCACCCTCACCGATTGTAATGTAAATCTGCCCACTCATCAACAGTCTGTGAGGTTCATGAAAATGAAAACAGGACACATACATGAACAAGCACTGAGACCGATTGAGATGCCAAATTATTTACTGCCCCCTAGTGGACTTTCATGAGAAATAGCGTAAAAATCTGGCTCACTTTCTCACAAGTTGCCAGTTAACAACATCTGACATGACAGAAAGTGTTATGGATCAGTGAGTGGCACAAATTGCAAACACTGTTACTTTGACTACATTTAATGTAACGTTATTAAAGCAACTAAACACAGGAAGACAGACTCAGCACAAAGCATGACAGGCTGTTTTAGTAAGACTAATATGCATTTCCAATAGGGTCTCAAAATTTAAGTGAGTTATGTGTGTGTTAGGAGATCTGGGAAATCTGCTTTATTAGAAACTTACCCAACATCATCCATTATGCAGCCAGACCATTTATCTTCACACTTGCACTCCCCTGTGGAAAAGACGGGTGACAGTGACAAAACTATGAGAGTATGTATGTGTGAGTACTCCTGTGTTTCACGCCAGAGTACACACACGAAAAATATAAAGGTTAGAATAGGAAATGCAAACACTCACCGTTTAAAATGCGTTTCTTATCAGAAAAGATGCCTATATTTTGTCCCAGAGACTGAGCGAGAGTTATGGCCATTTCTTTTCCGTACTAACAAATAAAAAAAACACAAATTAAAGTGTCAAATCAAATTAAACCCACGGGGTCTCTTTGACACTGACAAACAGATTAATTTTCATTACTTAAAACCACAAACCTCGTTGACTCCGCCTCCTTTAGTGAGTGAGCAGACTCCGCCCATATATGAAGCTCCTCCCCAGTTGCTATGGAAACGGTTGCCCCTGGAGGCAGACAGAAAACTCCTTAGAAATGCCCCTTCACTTGATCATAAAAATAACCTGTGCTGTGCGTATGTGTGTGTTTTCCTCATAACTCACGAGAAAAGGTGAACGGAGTCACACTTTTCTTTAATAAAGTCTCTTCGGTACTTCATAAACTCGCGTAGTGTCACCATGGGGTCATCGTTGATGTTAAACCTGTTGTCTGCCGCCCACGTTTCCATAGCAACCAAGACAATTCTAGTGTTGAGTTGCTCTTTGAAGTACTGAGGATACAAGAAAAGTATGTCTTAATAAAAACAAGTGAATAAACAATTGGATATCTTCAATGTAATCTGAATCCAAAAGACAGATGTGACAACTGCGGAATGATGGATCTTTTTGTTGTTGTTCATTCTAGAGCTCGTTTTGACATACTGAAAAACAGGCTGAAGCAGCCAAACGCCAGCTGTCTCTCACAGATAGAGAGAGAGATGGAGGAATGTTTATGGGACTGTCAAGGGCAGACAGACTGACAAAACAAGCAGATAAAGCATCTCATGACATGAGTGTCAGCCTTCTCTAATTGTCTTCTGCAGTTATATATTATCATAGATTTACAGTGTAAGTTATGCCGGGTTCAGACTACATAATATCAGAGCACGCTTGATGTAAGGTGTTGTATACGCATCTGGACGCAAGAATCGATTATTTTATCTCACATAGTGTATCATAGTGGATGACAACCAACGCCACATCTGTGATGCTTCACATCATCCCGATATTTTTCGTCCTTCACAATGGCTTCTGTCAAATCTGTGATGTTGACCAATAGGTGGAAAGAAGCTCTTCCGTTTACAGCTTTCAAACATGGCGAAACAAAAGCGAGACAACGGTATTGGTGCTGCTAAGTGGAATTATTCAATGGAGGAAAGCTATGGCAACAACTTGGCCTTTATGATGTTTCCTCGAAAAATTACCATGACAAAGTGAAAACGGATATCATAACACAGTGACTATCGTAACAGATACAAAATATTGTAGTTTGAACCCAGTATAAAACCATACATATTCGAAATGGATAAAAAAACTGTTAAATGTATATAATAGGAGCAACTTACCAGATCAGCCATATTAACAACAGACTTGGCATAGTTGTTTGTTTGTCCAACGGAAAGGCGATGCTTCTTGTACTGGGGAAGATGAACATGAATGCATAATAAAATGAATGCATTACAGCCATAAGAAGAAGAAAAAAAGATAAATTGCATAAAACACTGTACTTCATAATCTCGGTTGGTTAATAATAATTAGGCCAATAACTCATCTTACCATCAAATGATCATTTATGACCATCAGCTCTATATATTTGGTCTCATCTGCAACACTCCGTGGATTTCGTGATATCTGTGTGAGACATTTAACATTATTTTCCAATAGTTTAAGGCTCTACTGAATTCTGCATCGTGACAAGGGATGGGATCATAAAGAATTTAATGATTCTGAATCCAATTCCAATGCAGGAATCTGCTTCCTTTATGAGTCCATGAATGCACTTTAAGTAGTTTTTAATTTAATTTATGTAGTTTTGAAGAAATTAACAATTAAAAAGTTTTGAAAGTAATTCTTTGTGCAATACTATTTTACATATTACCATTCAACACTATCAGCAGCCTGTTATGAAATCTTAACAAAGCACAATATAAAAAAAAACTTTAAATCCCCAAAAACAACGTACCACACACTTAGTCAGAGAAACACATTGTCATGACAACAGACAAGTTTTAAGATGCACTGATTTACAAACAGCTATTTTTTTCATATTTTCTTATAGCGTTCCATCAACATAATAAGAAGAATACAGAATAAACCTCAAGTCTATTTGAATATTACTTTTATTTGACTTCTATTTGAATATTATTTTAAAAATGAAACTGTTCTGAAATAGAACCGTTCTTGACTCCCAAACTTAGTGACAAACATTTTTCATATCATCACCCTGCAGCAAGCAAAACATGCTTACTGCAGAGAAACAGTTGATCTATTAGTGCCATAAAACATCCACAGCCCTGCTCTAAATATTTCATGAGAGGAGGAGAGATGGTGAGGAAAAGATAGACACAGAAGAAAAAAGAGAGAGAGCAGCACTGAAATCACATCAGATAACCTTAATGAATACTCAGATGCGTACAATGTACCACAAGTGTTTTGAACACAGTATACACACCTGTCTCTTTTTCCTCCTGTGGGCGGCACTAAACAGCGGAGGGTTCTGGAATGGTGACTCTGCCAGATGAACTTAAACAAACATTAACTATCAGTGTGGACAGTTGAAAACAGAGTGTGTCAGTGTGCAAACAACTCAATCTGCTTCATTAATTATACCCATGGACCCTGTCTTATAGTGTGTGTGTGTGTGTGTGTGTGTAATATATTTTATATATATATATATATATATATATAAAATAGTTTAAACCTGAACAGAAGAATGGTCCATACCTGCAGAAATGAAGTCCTCCGGGATGTCCAAACCATGAGACTGATAAATCATGTGCACATGCGCCTCCTCCTACAGAGAGGAAATTATATGATTATGTGACAAATACTCCCACATAACACTTAGTGAATCTGATGAGACAGTGCTCAATCTGTAAAAGAAAGAGACAGCACATTTAATAAAGCAGCAGTCACATCTTCATTGAGGCAAGTTGTCACTTGTTTTCTAGATGTATGTTTGTTAGCCTAAACAAATGTTTATTGTTTATAATATGTTGTACGTTACATTTTTGCCGTTTAATTAAGTATTTTACCCTAAATATATTTTGTAGCCAAGACATAAATGTACAGTATATTGAAAAACATACTGTCAGCTAGTTTAACGTATAGAAACAGGCAAGACAATATAGAATAAGTTGCTGTAAATGCAAATGAAGTGGAAGACAAACTTCGACTATACTGTTTTTTGGAGGCGAAAAATGCGATTTGATTTAGGCGAGAAGAAAATACCACAAAAAAATACAGACTTGCGTTGTTGAAAATACCACCAAAATCATATTTTTCATATTTGTATGCTTTAGTGGTTTATGGACACTATATGTACGTGAGCGCGCACGTGACGTCACGTCGCACCCGCACCGCGAGTTCTGCGCGCTCCCGCAGATACAAACACGACAAACGACGGAACCGGGCGGAGGATCACCGATTGAGTGAGAAGATGACAGTTATATCCCCCAAAAGAGTCATTTAAAAGTAATTTTTAATCAGGTATGTGTGTGTGATATATTGAACCTGACAGCGTCACTCGGATGAAATTAAAAACGCAACAGGTTGGATCGTAAAGTTAGCACGTAGCTGAAATTAGCTTGTTAGCGCTCGATTTACACTTGAAATAATTATAACTAAACTAGGAATCAAAACAACCCTTAAACCATAATACAAATTCCGAGCCCGTTAAACACATACAAGCTTTAATACAAGTAATATCGCTTGTGATAAAGACAGTAAGAAACTCCTGACAGAGACGCGATTGTCTGACATCTATTGTTGTAATGACGTCGTGCGCGCGCACGCCACGCAGAGACGTACATTTACTTTTCATATACGGACTAAACGCCTATTGTACATAAACACAAACATTTATTGTAGAATACATACATTCTACACTTAGATCCAGTAACACGTATATGATCACTGACAACACGACATTTTTAAGCAATGTAATCATCACTTAACCCTTTTTTGACTCATGTTTTACTGTGAGGGAGGGGATATTACATATTTCCATGCACTGGTAGCCTATACAAAATGTCCATTTGTAAGCATACTTTTGCAAATGATTCATAACATGTAAGTTTTGATATTTTTTTTTAAGTCTTGATTTTAAAATGCTCTTTCTTGTCTCCAACAAGGACTCCAGCCATGTCTTGTCGTGACATTCACGCCACCAATGCCTTCGCCTTCATCGTCGCTATGCTGTCGGTGGGAGGATTGACCGTCGCTACGCTCATTCCCCAGTGGAGAACCACACGCCTGCTTACCTTCAACCGCAATGCCAAAAACGTGACTGTGTACGACGGCCTGTGGACCAAGTGTGTGCAGCGAGATGGTTCTTCGGGTTGCTATTTCTTTGATGCGGACTGGTACTCTAAAGTAGATCAGTTGGACCTCAGGCTGCTGCAGTTCTGTTTACCTGCTGGTAGGTGCTCATGATGTGAACAGTGACCTTACTTGTCAGTTTATTTACATTTATTCATTTAGGAGATGCTTTTATCCTAAGCGACTTACGACTTAGGAATACAGCAAGCGATTTGCCATGAAGAGGCTGTCTTTTGAATATTGTCAGGGATTCTGCATTCTGGATGAAGGTGGGGAGATCGTTCCACCAGCAGGGAAAAGTGAACGAAAATGTTCTGGAGAGTAATTTTGTGCCTCTCTGTGATGGTACCTCGAGCCGTCGCTCATTGACCAATCGTAGGTTTATGGTAGGGGTTTAGACTCGTAGGAGAGATTGCAAGTAGGAGGTGCTGAACTTGTGCTGGATCTGTAGGCAAGCATCAATGCTTTGAACTTGATGCGAGCAGCAAGTAGTAGCCAGTGCAGAGCGATAAAGAGAGGTGTGACATGGGCCCTTTTGGGATTGTTGAAGATAAGACGCGCTGCAGAGTTCTGGATCAGTTGTAGGGGTTTGATTGCACGTGATGGAAGTAAAAACCAAAAGAGCATTGCAATAATCAAAGCCTAAAAATGACCATGCTTGTAAGAGTTTATCCGTTTATCCATTTTTACAAATCAAAAAATAATGAATAGACATTCAATTCATAAAACTTTATCAATATATAAAGTTATAATTAATTGAAATTTTAACAGTAATAGTTCCCTATGAACTGTTTTAGTTTTTTTTTATTCTGGTGTCTAGATTTTGTATTATGATTGTATCGTTTTATAGTTTATCATCAAAAATGGTGGCAAAAACATGACTGTATAATTAATCTTTTAAAATTAGATTATTATTATTATTATTATTAGAATAAATTATTTTTTTGCTGCACAACAGGTTTATTGTTCAAACTAAAACATGGATGAGAATTTTATATATTCCTAGACTGTGCCTAAAAAAATTTTTCTTGTAGCTCAAACAGTAGAGCATTGGGGTTTGCAACGCCAAGGTCATGGGTTCAATTCTCAAGGAAAGCAAGAACTGATTAGAATGTCAATGTGTTTCTTGAATGCAATGTAAGTCGCTTTGGATAAAAGCATCTGCCAAATGCATAAATGTAATATTATTATTTTGAGCACATTCTACTGTACAATAGTAATATATTTCTGTCATAACTTTTCTCAAGTTTAACAACTTAATTTGGTGGACTGACTTAAGATAATTTGGGTGAAGGTCTTTTTGTGGTTTAATAAAAGTCCATATCACAATTTGATTAAGATTACAGCCTGACCAATTCTGCCAAATTCTGTATTATAGTATGAAGTCTGGTTTTCATGACTGGAATCCACAATTTCTTTCAGATTGTCTGTATCGCAGAAATCATAGGGCCTTAAGTTTATTCTTAAATGCTGATGTCAACCTCTTCTCTGCACAGGTCTGCTGTTTTCCAGCTTGGCTCTTCTGCTCTGTCTCACTGGCATGTGTAAAACCGCTTGCTGCTCCAAAACCCCTGATGACATCAAGAACTCGCGCTGCTTGGTCAACAGCTCAGGCTGCCATCTAGTGGCAGGGACGCTTCTGTTTCTAGGCGGGGCCATCGCCATGCCACCCTCCGTCTGGTTCCTGTTCCACACGCGTGACCTTAACGAGCGCTACGAAAATCTGTTTGCCGTTGAGTTTGCGGTGTATGTGGCCATCGGCAGTGCAGGTGGTCTGATCTTAGCTGCTCTGCTGATGTTCATGTGGTATTGCATGTGTAAAAAACTGCCTTCACCCTTCTGGTTACCTCTCCCTGAAGTGCCCTTAATGACCAACAGCCCCTCCGCGCAGCCCCTCATGACCAACGGCTTGCCTTCTCCCATCACATACGCCCCCCAGAACTTCCCTCCGGCTGTTCTGGATGCCCCTGCTTTTGTCCCAGCACAGGGCTACCCTCAACATGCACCCACACAGCTTATGCCACCCCACATCTATTTGCCACAGATGCCTGACGGTTATGGCTCAGAAGTCGGTGCCTCACAAGCATATAGTTACGCCCCCTCTCAAAGCCACGCCCCTTCTCAGGGATACGCCCCCTCGCAAAGCTACGCCCCCTCGCAGAGGTACGCCGGGCACCGCTATTCCTCGCGTTCCCGTATGTCAGGCATCGAGATTGACATCCCTGTCCTTACAGACTGACGTTGAGTTGGGGTTTCCACAGTTGTTTTAAATCAAAGAGTCAATCTGTTATTGTTTTTCTATTCATTAGAAATTAGAAAATAGCTGATGGTCAGTTTGAAGTGAACAAAATGGTCAAATTGAAAGAAACACTACGTAGCAGGTGCCTCTTAGTCATAGCACTGAAAATGGCCAAAAAGTGATAAGGGTCATGAAAGCAATAACATAAGTGGAATTAGGAAGTCTTAATCTGCTTTATTCATAAAATACTAGCAAAACCAACTGTGTAAACTGTTAGTAATTTCACTGAGTATACTGCATTCAATTCAGTGTGACAGGTTTACGTATGATTTACACAGACATTAATTTTGCTCATGTTTCATTTCCCTAATGTCTTTTATTATGCTTTTAAACCTCAATACTAACACTGAACTTATTGTTGATGTTAAGCACTGTATTAACTTATTAGTGAATACATCCACTAATATCTAAATGTGATTATTAATGATTAGAAAGAGAAGAAACCTACATTAACTGCTCTGTGGCTTGTATTAATGCCAGTGCCATGAAGTTCCACGTTGCTTTATTGGTCTAAATTCTAATACATGAACCTCATTTTTGTTTTTTTCTCTGTGCGGTTGTTACATGATATAATATGTGAAGGATAAATCATTTTTACCTGCTTTTTTTTTCAATTTGTCTTTTAATTTCTGTTCTGTTTTCATTTGAAAATTGTCAAAATGTTTTTTTTATACATTGAAGAAGCGTTTGCAAGTTTTAGAAAATGACCTTGTAGTTTAACTTCTGTTCATCATCTCTTGCTGATGCCTTTGAAAAGTTGAACTACTCTTATCAAGACTGTACTTCCACTTTTTGATTCTTGTTTAGTCATGAGCATTACATGAGCAACAAAACTTCAACGAAACACTGCATTACATTCCAGTCTCTTTTTTGTGTGTTTTTGTTCCTGCTTTTTAATGGTGCCGCACCAGAGAAGTCATCGCAATGGAGCTCATTTGAGTGTTGAATGATGTAATGTTCGTTTACTGTTACATAGTCACATGTTCCATTGCTGAAAGGAGAGATAACACTAATGTCTTAAAAACAAATAGTTTGTCTTTCATTGCCTATGAACTATTGCACAGATCGATTTCATTTAGCCTTTTTCTGCAAAGCTCTGTTGCAAAATGTTAATGTATTTTATTTTTTTTACATAACAGTGTATGGACTACTAATGTCTTGAATGCTCTTTTTTTATTATTAAAGTGCAGTTTATTGAATGAAATATTCTGTGATTTGCTGAGATGCATGGCAAAATTGTATTCTTGTAGACATTGTTACTAGCATTGATTACAAATTACATGATAAAAATTGTAATTAGTAATGTAATCTACATTCATAATTTTAAGTAATGTATTTGACTACTTTTAGATTACTTTTTACCTAACTTGCTTGAAATATTTCCCAAACTGGAAAATTGCAGGGGGATTATGAGATGAAAAGCTAATGATTAATGAAATCATAAATTGTAAGTAAATTACTTCAAAATAAAATGGCTGAAGACTAAAAATATTAATATTTTAGGTCAAAGGGTTCTGTCTGGCAAAAATGTTTGGGAATCCCTGCATTGTGTAAGCAAACAACAATAAACATGGAAACATTACAGAAAGATTTCCAGGTTTGAAATATTTTTGTCCTGATCAATAATTAGTGAAGTCACTGAAAGTCATCTTTGAAAGTCAAGGAATATGATTTAGACAATTGGAAAATGTCTAAAAAAAGAGTAAAAAGAATTATTATTAATAATTTATTACTATTATGTGAATATTTAAGTCATAAAAAAATAACTGATATTGAGAACTTTAAAAACAATATAATTTAATTACAAATGCAAAATTCTTGGAATCTGATTAAAGAATGAACCCAGTGTTATGATCTATTTCTAATAGACCTCAAAAAGCTAAAGTTAGAATATGAGTCAAAATCAAATGAAAAACATTTAACTTATGAATATATTGCAAAGCAAGATAAATGTTGATTATAACATTTGTATTAATAAATATTGTATGAACAAATTTGGTGACTAATATTTTATTAACATTTTACCAAATATTTGTGTTCTATGTATTTTATGCTTGGCAGAGTACAATGTTGAAAGCATAGGCACACTAAATTCATGCAAATTCTTCTGAAATCAAAATACAGAGTTGCTGCCTATAAAGTGTTTTAAAGGTGCAGTCACATTTACAGTTGTTTGGCAAATGTTTACGGGCAAAATCCAGTCGTTTCAGCAGGAATCTGTGTGATAGGATTTTCTCAGGAGAATGGAAAATTTACCCACGCAAAATTTGAATTTGCCACAACCAACCGAAAGCATCCATTTAATTCAAGAATGTGCCTTGGAAGTTAGCAGAACAGAGCCAGTTAGTCTCAAGACATTAATTAAACAAAAGGTAAAGTGAAATATCCAACAGCTCCCAAACTTAACAATTAAATCACTACATTTGGCAGCCACATCCATCCATAGTGATTTACAGTGCATTTGAGGTACATATTATCAGGCGTGCGTTCCCTGGGACATAAATCCCTGACCGTGTCGTTGCTAGCGCCATGCTACAGGAACACTACCAATCCTGCCACCGCACTCCTGCACGCTTCCATTTGCTGCCAGTGGGGAATATCAGTGCGCTAGATAAGCTAGATAAGAAAGACGAGGGAGACACAGACCTCGTTTCTATGGAGACCCCCCCCCCCCCCAGATACTCATGTATGAGAGGCGGCACTTTGTGAAGGATTAGCTGTATAACGCAGATGGACTATCAGATGTATTGGCTTAAAATAAGATGGGGTTTTCTCTATTGGAGCAGAGGAGTGTGTGTGTGTGTGTGTGTTCTCTTGGGGACTAGATCATGAATAGAAAGCAGGTTGGGGGATGGCACACTTTCTTTTTTTTGGAAAGTGTGTTAAGGATGTTGAGGGGGTGGGGTGCCTGCTGCCCTATTCCAGAGACCATTTTTAAATTTAATTTAATCTTTATTAGGTTTTACTGCTTAACATTAACCAGCATTAAATAACTGCTACGTTTGTATTATTATTAATAAATATAAACACATATAAATAATATATAAACTACTGTTTATAGTTATAGTTGTAGTTTGGGGTCAAAATAATTTTGAAAGAATTCTCAACATTGCTGTACTTGTTTGATCAAAAATAAATAAATAAATAAAAAACAGTGATATTGAGAAAAATTATTACAATTTAAAATGCCTGATTTCTACTTAAATATATTTGATATATAATAATATATAATAATAATAATTATATATATATATATATATATATATATATATATATATATATATATATATATATATATATATATATAAATGTAATTTATTCCTGTGATGGAAAGTGTCACATGCTCTTTCAGAAATCATTCTAATATGCTGATTTCCTGATCAAGAAAAATTTCTTATTATTATCATCAATATTGCAGCTTAATATTTTTGTGAAAACAAAAATTAAACAACATTTGTTTGAAATAGAAGTTTTTCTTATACATTAATTTCATTCAAAAAAGCTGACACAAAACTTTTGAACAGTAGTGTAAAAACATTATTAGTGAAAGCCATGCATTTATTATTAAATACAGAAATTTATTAAATAAATTCAGGTTTTTTTTACTGTGAAAGATAGATTTACTGTTAGAAAAGCTACATTGTAATAAGCTATCTGTAATAGTGGTTATATTATTATTCATTTGGCTAAGGGTTAAAATTATTTCCAGTCAAGCTGATATCAATTGAAAAAGTATGGTTACTACATTCTGATGAATAATTGCAAGGATTATGAATTTGGCAAAAAACATTAATTAAGAAAGCAAACAGCATTCACTTTGATTTCATGTTCACTCGAGGTGAGCTGAGGCGCAGAGACCCGGGATGTACTGGGAGCTTTTGTGCAGCATCCAGCAGTGAGAGACGCTACAGAGGCCAAAGAGGGACACGTTTTCATGTCCCCTGCTGCAGTGTGAGGCGGATGACAGATGCATGTGCCATATGGTGAACAGGACGAAACTGTTCCTCTGGTTTGTGACTGTGTCTGAATGAATCAAATCAAAGGACTGCCCTGTTGCTGAGGTCACCAACACGCAAGGTCACGGGGTTGATGTGAAACATGACAAAACCATCAACATAAAGACGATAAAGTAACCGAGTCATTTCCTAGGGTGGGATGAGACAAGCTGACGAAGCATTTCACAACAACAGGGAGATAACCATTCCACACATTACCACAGAAGAGAAGGCAGTTGTGGAGTGGAAAAACTACTTAAACTTTCTTGTTAACAAGGAGGTAAACTAGGAATCAGTAACATCAGAAACAAAGGTCTAGAGATTCACACACAAAAAACTATCAAAAACTACTACCATTGCTATCTGTCTACACTTTGAAAGGGACATTGCTGCTTGTATATATATTCTTTTCTTTTTCTTATTTCTTCATATATTCTTTTCTTTTTCTTATTTGATTAGTTCTAAAGCCGTTCTTTACTTTTCTGTATTTTTCCAGAGTAAGGATGAATATTTTCAGCACCTCTCAACAGATAAAACATGTTATCAGAATGTTTTGAGAGTCTCTCTGTTGAGTGTTGGAGCCTGAGCCGAGTTCAGCCTTGGAGAAGCTGTGTATCTGTGTGTGTGTGTGTGTTAATATGGTCTGTTTTGGTGAGATGATTAACTGGCACCATAAGGAGACGGAAAGACTTGTTCTCGACAATCCAGGTCACGAACCCGTCAACCATGTGATCAACGAAGATATGCTTCAGACTGTCTGCTCTTGTGTTGAAAATTACTAGTTTTGTTTATCTTTCTTTCTTTCTTTCTTTCTTAGCCAATCAGAATCATTTAACCATCATCATTGACGTAGTTAGTACCCTCTGTTAGAGTATAATTGCTGTAACAATGTTATTGTATTTGGGGCGGCCTACGAACTCCTTGTGAGACTTGAAGCTTCTGCTGATGAAACTGCAAACTAAACTTCAGTAAAATGTCTTCTTTTGACTGCACTTCTGACTCCTGGTCTTCATTCAACATATCTGGTCCTCGGGTCTTTAACTGTAATTCCCCTACAACTTCATGTGGTGATTCATCGACTAAGTCAGCCACTTTGTTTTCGGAAATTAAATATCATATATATATATATATATATGTGTGTGTGTGTGTGTGTTATGCTGATTTGAATGTATTATATATTTAAATAATGTCTGATTATTACATTAAAGCCATTTCTGACGGCATAAATAAATATTTATAATACAACTGTGACAGATAAAACAAGCACTGACAGATAAAAGCAAACTGTGGATGTATCATAAACTCCCTTCTGTGTTACTAAACAGGTTTCATCCTCCCATTAATAAGAAAAATTTAACATTTCAGCCTTTCACCACTACACTAAATGACACAAATCACTCCATTAGCATATTCCTCAGTGAATCACTTAATGACTCAGATCACCATTCTGAGGTTAAGAAATGATAGTTTCCTCTCTAAAACCTTAGTGTCTCAGTGACACAGCTTTAGCT
>JAWRVZ010000005.1:4552500-4560000 GCA_037043235.1 Rhodeus uyekii
CCAGTGCAGGAAAGCTTTTCCATTAAATTCCATCTTGCCTAATCATAACCCTTCATCTTTCAATTATATTTCTCTGATCTTTTCTTCTTTTGTAACATCTTAGCCATCTCTCTTTCTACAAATGTCCCGCTTGCTCACTCTCTCTCCTCCTCCATCATGAGAGAATACACCCCTTTATGCATATTGACTACAAGAGTGTTGTGGTGCTCTATCTGATTGATCTCATCCACTGTTATTTATTTCTCCTATTTCCACAGCAGGACTATGTACAAAAACAAAAAAAAATTCAGCATGCACACATAGAACAGAAATCTAGGCAATAGCCTTAAATTACGGTAAGTTTAACAACAATAATGTGAGTATATCGTTGGCATAAAATAGGGTTGAAAATGCCACGCAAAGTAATACAGTGGAGTTCACTTATCTCGACCTCGGTTAACTCGCCAACCCTGTTATGTCGACGTTTTTGAAGTGGAACCGCCAAACTCCCTATTTTTCTTAGCATTTTCTCATCGGTAATGTCAATTCTTTTATGTCGCCGAACCCTAATATCTCGAGCACAAAAGAGGGACAAAGTCGCCACTTAGCATCAGATATCTCAATCCCCGTGACTAATGATAGTACCAAGTTCACTGTGCATGCGCTGAGTTCTAGTTGCACGTGCATCATGGTCTGTATGGTCACTCACTCATGAAACTCGCCGAAAAATCAAGCTTTACAGATGCTATCTTGGAAGAGGAGGCACAAGAGTTACCCTTCACTGTCCAGAAGTTCCCAGATTACATTGACATCGACAAAGACGTCGTTACTGATAGTAACGATAAAACGTTACTGATAAAACATTTGTTTTCAAGCAGACCGTTAAAGGCAAAAAGCAACAAAGCATTTTAGACTTTTTAAAGAAACCATAGTAACTGCGTGTACAATACTTTCAGAACTGTGTCAGAGCGAAATGACTGTTATGAGCGAATGTGTTTATGTGTGTTGTGACTGTTTACTCTGTGAGTGAAATTGTGTTTGCAATGTTGGAAAATATAATAAAAGGTTTGTATCGAGAATCGAAGGTGGTTTTTATCATATAAATATAAAATAAATGTATGTTGAAATCTTGCAACGGATGTTAAATAAACTGGTCATCTGAGCTTTATAGATGGGTTTTGTAGCAGCACACTCTTCTCAAACATGTAAAGAGCGTAAGTACAAATCAGGAAAAAGAAAACACTCCGACAAACATCACAAATAAAAGAGGGACAGCGCGCACAGAACTACATATGCCGTCTTAAAGGGATATTCCCAACATAAACATAAAGTAGCCATTACAATCTCTGCTGTTAGTTGGTGCACATATGCCTTTTGTTGTTAGCAAACATATACAGTATGTGCATTTTTATAGCATGCCGATCGCTTCATCAAACAAATCGCCATATTGGCTTTTGGTTATCTCGATCATCGGATATCTCGACATTTTTTTGCAACCCCCGAGGCCTTCGACATAATATTCGTATTCCAATGTAATATGATATTTACTTCTATGATATTTTGTCTTTTACCTTTACATAATATGTAGTTAAGCAATACGAGCAACTGCTTTTTTCCTGAATATCAGCATGGTTGCAAGTGCAGTAATATTTCATTTTAAAACAGTTCAATAAACAATAAGTTGATATTAATTTTAAGCACAGTAATGTCAATTTTGACTGTTCTTGCTTCTATTTCATGACTGAAAATGTGGAATGCAAAACAGTTCTCCCTGGAGAGGAGTGGTGTTTCGTTCATGAAACAGACAGCTTGAAAGAATCAGTGAATGAATATGTACTACCTTTGTGCCACCTACTGGCAGTTTCAGTTTCATTTAAGAAATGACTATGAAAGTACAGTAGTACCTCAAGATACGAAAGGCTCAACTTACGAAAAATCCAAGTTACGAAAGCAAAGACGAAAATTTTTACTGCTCTAAATACGAAAAGTTTTCAAGATACGAAAGGTTTCTGAAAGTCCGAGATTAGCCACATAACAATTTTGAAACTCGCGCCGCATGCCGCCATCTTAGTTATAGTAGACTCGCCACCATCCTCCTGCTCTCCCATTGGTTCCTGATGCTAGCCAAGCCATGAGATCCTTCTCTCTAATTGGACAGCATCCCTCCCATCATGCATCTTCTATACGTATGTGCTGGCGTGCTTTAGCTCAGCCACTCCGCACCCGAAACGTACAATTTTTTATGTGTTTTCGTAAAGTTAAGTGTACGTACGTACGTACGTTATCTGCCGTTTGTCCTCCTCCTCCTCTGCCGCCACTTTCGGAGATAGCCTCACTCGAAAGGTAAGCTTCGACATTTTACGTTATTTCATTGTTTATAGGTCAATTTAGCTTTATTATGAAATTTAATGGGGTGTTTTTGGAGGGCTTGGAACGGATTAGCCATTTTACATATAAAATGTGTTCCAAGATACGAAAAACTCATTATACGAAGGCCGCCTCGGAACGGATTAATTTCGTATCTCAAGGTACCACTGTAATAGTTATAATGAGTATTTTGTAATTATAAAAGGGGTGCCCTTTTTTCTCACTTAAGCACCTTCCCCTTCAAAATGTCTGTCCATGACGTGATGATTTGCATAATTTCTTAATGACAAATTCACACTACAGGAATTAGAAAGTCAACGATTTTGGATCAGGAGCAAATCAGCGGGTGATCGGCACTTGCCAGTCTTTATGTGTGAACTACTCAACGACGCATCAAAGAAGCTCGCTGACGCCTTGTCAACACCTCACCGACATCGGACAAATATCTTGCATGATAAATATCTGTCTGTAGCAGAGACAATTCATACTGCCCTTGTGTGCTGATCCATTATTTCACGCATATTCTTAGTTTTTTCCTTTTTCAGTTTTTTTCCGAAAACAATTTGCAGCTCTAATTTCTTATCAACGTCAATTTTCAAATAAACAACCCCTGTTTTGTGCCTTGATTCGTGTCATTTTCCATTCCACTTCTTGTGACAAAATCTGGTTTGGGGACCGGCTAGAGTCGTTGGGTGACAGAGTTGTTGTCAGCTGGAGTAGTGTGTGACTCCCTGTTGCGGATCATTTATGTAGTGTCACATAGTGTGAGCACCATAACGAATTCAAGACTACAGATTACAGACAGCAAGTTATGTAGTCTGAACAGCAAAGCAATCTGCTGACGTTTAAAGTAGCATAGTCTGAACTAGGCAACAGTGAACCAGGTACTAAAACAATCAAATATCATGCACATTTAAACGGAAGCTATTTAGGCCGTAAACATTCAAGTGTGATGAGTGTGAATGTAAAGAGCGTTGCTGCTCTATTTCTGAGCTACATCTGACCTGACTCTGTGCATTCACATACAAAGAGAGACAGAGAGAGATGGAAATGACCTGATTGCTTCTCACACTAAAAATACAGACGGAAGGAACTGAGCTATCCCAGAGGGCCACAGAGCGAGGCGTGTGTGTGTCTACAGGTTTATAATACATTGTGAGGACCAAATGTCCCCACAAGTATAGTAGAAAGTTTTCTGTGATGGGTAGGTTTTAGGTAACAGGACACACAGTTTGTACAGTATAAAAACCATTACGCCTATGTAGAGTCCCCACAAAGATAGCAATACCGAGAATGTGTGTGTGTGTGTGTGTGTGTGTGTGTGTAAGGCTCTATAAAGACTAACTCAACTCTCCTCAGGCACACGGGCAGCTCAGGAACACAGCTAGGTTTACTTCAGCTATGCAGAGAACACAGCAGGTTGCCAATAATACAAACACAAATCTTACAAATACAACAAAAATTACATTTTCACCATGCAATAGTGGAGCTCAAGGCCAGACATAATGCAACAAGCATTAAAACACTGGAGATAACGACAAAAACACACACACACACACAGAGACACAAAGAGTGCTGAGAGCATCAGTGTGTGATATGAGAGGAGGATAATAGCATGCTGTAATTGTACAGCTCTAATTGTTGAATGGGATAATCGCAGCTTTGGCCTGCTAACATGTGTTTGTTTATGAATGTGTCTTAGAAAGAGACACTGTTCTGTGGGCAACTGTAAGTAAACTGTGCAGTGTCCTTTCATTTTGTTATTGTAAATCTATGTGTTTGCGTGTTCATTCAGGCATGAAGCACAAGGACAGAGGGACTTACTGTAATCCGTGGCAAGTTGAAAGCGCCACATATGACTTCAGAATATCACGTACTTTCCCATGGTAGTAACAGTGTTCTCCACCCTGCAGGGAGAAACAAACAATACTCAAAAACAGCGCATACTGTTAATATGATCTTTGAATGTAGCTCATCCAATCAGAATGTAACGAGTGAGAAGAACCATCCCTTTTATAATACCAGATTTATTGTTTTGTTTGTAACTGAAGCGCTGCATAATGTGATGCAGCTGTTGAATAACCATATGAGAATGAGATGAGGTACTTTACTGGACTTTATAACAACAATATATATATATACATACATGCTAGAAACATAATAATCACTGCAATAATGATCCAATCATAGACTCTTAAGAATCAGCCTATTTAAATTCAAACAGTGAATGTCTGGCCGGGCAGTGTGCTTATATATCTACAGTAGAGTGTAGCGCTTCGATTCCCAGGGAAAGCAAGAACTGATTAGAATGTCAATGTTTTTCTTGAATGCAATGCAAGTCCCTTTGGATAAAAGCGTCTGCCAAATCCATAAAAATAAATTTTTGAGAAGGAAATACCATTTGTGTGTTACTTAAAGATGCAGAATAGTTCTGTTGTAGTTTTGTCTGGCACTTTTTTCATTGGCAGATCATAAACAGACAAAAAAAAAGTGCTTTTTGTGGAAAAGTGGAAAAAAAGTGTCTAAAATGTATTAATTTAATATATATTGAATTTAACTGTTGTATAAAATAATATCACCAATAAGGATTGAGAACATCACTTTGACATTAAATGTTTAAATTCTGAATGTGTGGGTCAACATTTATACTGGCTACTTTTGTTTGCACTGAAGCGATTCATAGGAGTATTCCTGAGTGTGTGTGTGTGTGTGTGTTATTTATAAAATGTTTTTAGTGTAAGTGCTTGACTGCCATTAGAGCTGCAGGTTTTCACTTCCTGCTTTTTCTCAGAGGACTAAAGCTGCAGCATTTACCAGCAGATCAATTTAATTTCATCCCTTGCTCTTTCTTTCTCTCTGCACTGGACAAAAAGCTTCATACATTGAGATTTATCCATTCCTCTGCTTCTATCCTTCCTCCAGCTTCTTCTGGAGCATTTATGCCTCTTTTTCCCCCACATGTAACACTTTCTGTCCTCAAGAGTTATAAGCGAATCAAAAGACGATGGCAGTCTCTACCACACAAACACAGAGTAAGACATTCCTGAAGAGCACAGTTGTTGTTGAGACAGCCCATATCAGACTAAAGACCCAGCATGCATCAGTGCCTAGAAGCACAGCGAGACAGGCTGTGTCCAAAATCTGTAAAATACTGCCTTCTCATCAAGGATACTGAGGTAGGAAGGTATCAAGGGATCAGGATCTTCTTTAACATGAGAAGATGCCTGATATTGATTTTTTTTATTGATTGATTTAAAAAAAACAACTCTGATTTTCAAGATCTAGTTTGGGGTCAGGAAGAAATGAATACTTCTATTTAGCAAGGGCACATTAAATCAATCCAAAGCCACAGTCAACACTTATACATCAGTACAATACATACAATATACACACTGTTCTTTTGAACCAAAGAATCCTGAAAAAAGTTATTACAGTTTCAACAAATGGTTCTGCATATTATAATTATTTCTGAAGGATAATGTGACCCTGAAGAATGGATTAATGATGATGAAAATTAAGCTTTGCATCACATTAGATTTTAAGTAGAAAATTTCAAATATTCAATATTTAATGCTTTTTCTCAAGTTTTTCCTCTCAGCTTCTGCAAAACATACAACACACCAAAAAAGTAACTTTGCACATAGTTTCTCAACTCATTTTATAGACCATCTACTTCCTAATTTATTTCACACTTGTTTTCTTAAGTTTTCTTATTTCTTATTTTTTTGCATGTTTGTCACACCTAAATGTTTCAGATCATCAAACAAATGTAATTATTAGTCAAAGATGATGCAAGTAAACACAAAATGCAGTTTTTAACTGAAGGTTGTTTTTATTAAGGGAAAACAAAACAAAAAAAGTGCTTGGCCCCTAAACTTAATAACTGGTTGTCCCACCTTTAGCAGCAATCAAGCGTGATAAATTGCAATGAGTCTTTTGCAGCGCTGTGGAGGAATTTTGGAAAATTCATCTTTTCAGAATTCAGCCACAATAGAGGGTTTTTGAGCATGAACTGCATGGGGACACTTTTTCACACAGAGCCATGTAGTTTTCCCTTAATAATAACAAGATCCATTTAAAAACTGCATTTTGTGTTTACTTGTGTTATCTTTGAATAATATTTACATTTGTTTGATGATCTGAAACATTTAAGTGTGACAAACATGCAGAAAAAAAGTTTCACACCACAAAAAATATAGCAATAGTAAGAATATTAACTTAATAAAATGTCATATATATATTGTGTTTACTCAGCAAAAAAGAATGTCTCTGTCCCATATATATATATATGTATATATATATATGATACCATTTTGTATTATGCATATAATGGTGAATCTGTAGTTAAACTAATAGGTTGTTCACTATTGCAGTAGGGAGATGAAGCTAAATATATCTGTGCTTTTGCTCTAGAATTCGTTCAGTGGCTCTATTTCTCTCTCTTCATCCTCTGCCTCTTCATCTATCCCTCTGTTATTCCCTCCTTCCTCATAGAACTCTCCACTCTATTTTTTCATTCATCCTAGAAACAACACAGGCTCTAAAGAGCCCTTGTAGCCTTACATGCACACTGTTTCCTGAGGCTCTACAGCTGGGTTGTGAGCTATGCGGATTTGAATCTCTTCACTGAAGGCTTCTAATCTCAGATCAGTAACTAAAAAAATACATAAAACATGTTAAAGGGACCAAATCGATGTTCAATCATAGAATATGGCCCTTTTAAGAGTTTCTAAAAAATAATCAAGAAACTAGACAGGCCCACTATGCATAATCTATTTAAAACACACACCTTGAGATAATGGTGTTCAACATGCAGCACATAAACATGACGGTAAATAGGATTTCATCAAGTACTACATGTTCCTGGAACATTCAACATTCAATCAGATTTGAAGAACCAATCTACACAGTTTATGTCAAACTTACAACCAGGGTTCGGTACTTCCATAATGTTATTCACACGAAATTTCCCTCTGGTTTTAGGGAGAAGTTATGGGTAGGGTTAGGTTAAGAGGTAGGGGGTAGGGTTAGGACTAAAGGAACTAGGATTTGTTGACCCAGGAACATGTCTTACATGGCAAAATCATGGTGACACAAACAGGACACAGTATCCCTGCCCCTATGTGAGTGTGTGACAGGAACAATCTGCCACTG